>OX388326.1:3176318-3416286 GCA_947579605.1 Athripsodes cinereus | reverse complement strand
GGTTAATAAATTGATAATTTATTGCCGTAATATTTCTACATCAACAAGACAATTAAAATGTCATTTTATTATTATTTCATACTAACCTACGTAAAACTTTTGCGAAATGTTCGTTAAAATTATTATAATTATATTATGCTAAACAGGTTATTCCACTTACTTTCAAGTATCGAATATACTAAATAATCGTTAATTTAAAAATGTCCCTTACATCTTTTATCCTCCCACGCATTGGAGTCATTTTGTGGTTTTATTCGTTTTGGTCCATAGACAAGAATTCTTTTGTAGTTTTCAACTGTCACTTTTGATTTCATACAACGTAGGAATGGAGTGTATTGTGTAACAATGTATCAAGCACAACATAAAAACATGAATAGTGTTACATGAAACCAAAAAAGAAATTTTTGCTTAGCTAATAGATTATTAATTACAGAGTATTAATTACACACATTATCAACATAATATCACACATTATTTTGGTTAGCTGGAAGATATTTAATAAGATCGTCAATTGCTCATGATTTTTTAACCGAAAGCTCTTATGGTGTCAGTGCAAGGTGATATTTTAAAGACAATTTATTATTATTAGTGAGTTCCGGTATTAGACTGTTAAGTTTTTGTGTGATCATGACTGATCATATTAACAAAAATTAAATGCTGAGATGCGTGGATGGTAATTCTGCCGCTAAGTTAAAAAAAAAACTATAAAGTATCCAAAATATTTAATATCACACATTATTTTGGTTAGCTGGAAGATATTGCTACCACGCAATAAGCTACTAAAAGCTTGTGTCGTGAAAAGTGAGTTTGCCGGTACCTGGTATCGAACCACGGACCCCTTGTTCAAGAGGACGAGACTCTACCTCCAGGCTACTGACGAACTCCCTTTTGAACAATTAAGTGTTATTATTATTTAGAATATGTACTATTGTTTTACAGGATTTGAGCACAATGTGTAAATGACAAAACCAATCAGACATCTCAATTGGAGAACCATGTTTACACAATGTAACATTGTGGAAAATGTAATCGGAAGAAGTGAGAAAGTCCTGGAGATCGCGATCCATTTTAGATCACAAAATAATATGAGATCCCAAAAGATGGTTGGTCCAATGGTTTGCAAAAAATGTTTCTCGATTGGGGTGGACCTCACATCGTCACAGTGAGAATGGAGGAATTGGTGAACGTTGTCCATGGACACCATAAGTGATCACTTAAGCCAGCCTAGAGCCAATTCGTAAGCGTCGGGACGCCTTCTCACTTCTTCCGATTGGATTTTGCACAGTGTTTCATTAACGTGTAGTTGGTCCGCTGGCTATGAATGAACGAATAGAAAAATTGAATTACAGGTATGTGATGTTTTACAAATACTTTCTTTTTATATTGGGAAACTAGAAAATTTACATAAAAGAGTGGGAGACCAAATCGATATCTGTTTTTTTTTACTTTATTACGTTGTTTGTGTGTAAATGATTTTTTTTTATTCAAAAACAAAGCAGAAAAACAAATTTATGAAGTAGGTAGGTACCTACGTATTTAAGTGTATATAAATAGAAAAACATGTTTTCATGAACAACTGTGATCAGTTTAAACAATTTGCATACAAAATACT
Organism: Athripsodes cinereus; assembly: GCA_947579605.1. NCBI lineage: Eukaryota > Metazoa > Arthropoda > Insecta > Trichoptera > Leptoceridae > Athripsodes > Athripsodes cinereus. Next base: position 3,414,674 of record OX388326.1, on the reverse strand, counting down.
TAAATGTGATATAATATACTACACAACTACTATAAATATTGCTTTACCATTACGGTATATCCCACAAGTGGGGTAGCCAGCAGATAGCTATGAATTAAAAGATTTCTTTGTACTGTAATCAAAGTGTTTGAAAAATTTATTTATTTATTTATTTATTAAATAAACGGCTAATGCCTTTTACAAACATAAAATATAATAAAACAGAACAAAAAAATACACATTTCACATTAAATCCCTAATAATCACAAATTACCACAAAAAATCACAAAAATAACTAATATATAACAAAATATTTATTACTATCTTTTTGAGTGTAAAATAATGATTTATTCATTATCTCAAAACTATCGATTTTCAGATGTGTATAGTTTTAGAACTGAGCTAACGATATTACAAGTTTTCGTCTTATTTAACGACAATACACAGGTATCTCGAAATTGTAGGTAAACGAAAGGTCAGAGTTCGAACTCTGCTGCCTTTGAGCACAATCTTCACGATGATGATGATGATGATTATGGATGATTTTGTTTTGACGCCGTTTAACAGTCCCTAGACACGACACAAAATATTTATTGTATCTAATAAATTACTAAATGAACTTATATGAAGGTGGGTAGTTTCCACCAGGGTTGCCAGACGTACGGTAATTTCATTCCCCGTACGGTAGTAAATTACCGTACGACAAAAGTACGGTAATTTGAAATCAAAACTAAGGGACGGAAAATGTAGGGTAATTTGGCACACAAATCATTTTTTTTTTGTATCCATCAAGAAGCTCAAGGACGTTTATCACGTGTACATAGCATGAGAGCACGGGGGGACGAAAACGACTTCTTAACAGGAGAAGATAGTGGCTAACGGCGCACTTTAGTGATGTACGGTAATTGTACGGAAATTTTTCCCTAGAAGTACGGTAATTTTGGATTCACAATCTGGCAACCCTGGTTTCCACATAAGTTACACATTTGTGGCGCAGAGAGGGTTCGAGTATGTGTCCCACCTTTTTTGCATGTTTAAGAGTGTTCTGTAAAAGGCAGGGAATCGTAAAAATCACACATTAGTAGTTTTAATTATTTTTTTAATGTGATGGGGTGGACATCCTGCATGTTCATTACACATAGCACTTAGTTCAGTACCTACTTTATTTGTTGGAGATGGTTTGATGGTATAGATAAAGTCTAATTAGGTAATGCATGTAAGTCTAAAAATATCGAAGGTTCTGTAGAGAAGGGATTAAAAAAAATAGACATACCTTTCACCATGTGGTTCGGTAATCCTTTACAAGGAGAAAAACACAAGAAAGAAACACAAAAACACTGAATTTATCGAAAAATAACAAAAAAATCACTTTATTCTAACTGATGGAAGTCAAAATTAAAATTTAGAAGGAAAAAAACAACACAAAATTCAAAAATCGAACATAAAATACACTGCAATCCTTTCGAATGTTACAATATGCAAGAGTAGTACGAAATTCAAATATTTGAAACTAAATGGAAATAAGAATGTGTTCTAACGTCGACGACAAACGATTAGATTCGAAATACCTACAAAAATTCAAATTTGATCAGAAGAACGTCATAAATATTTATAAGAGGTTGTATTTTTTTTTTATTCTAATGTATCTCAGCCAGGTAGGCACTTTTTATTATTTTTACTTTTGTCTATGGATTATTAAGGTCCGCGCACACTATGATTACTTTACGATGTCACGACAACGCCGGTAGGTCGTTCGCGACGAACTGTTGAATGTGCAAAGGCTAGCCGGTTAACGTGTGTACCCCCACTTTCAATGGAGTGTAACCTTTTTGGGTTCTAAGCAACATTATATATTATTAAATATATTATTTATCTCACCTGTATGAAGGTTATGAAAAAATATGTGAAAAGCATTTAAAACTTATTTTATGAGGGTTTGTACGCTTACATCGTGTAAAATTTGGAAGGGTTAGTTGGAAGACATCGCATCTTAGCGATAAACTCGCCCTCTGTACATTGAATTGTTTAACTGATATTTATATAACACTGTTTTGTTTTGTAATATTGTAACCAATGTACAGTGAAGAATAAAATAAATAAATAAATAAATAAAATGTAAAAAAAAACAACATCCCTATTTTTCATACTCAAGAGTAGTTTATTTTAATAATACAGAATTAATCATTTAAGAAAGCTTCTTGTTTGGTTACTGTAATACGTTTATTCTGAGTACCTATTTATTATTCTTTTTCTAATTAATCATTTCTTGGATATAGGTATCTTCCAAACTCAAACTCCATTCGTCACGATCATGTGACCTCTGCATCCATTTTCGTTCCACAGCAGCAGCAGTAGTCAAAACACACAATGACTTGTGTAGCTTAGCTACGAAATTGATATTTTCTCGCAAAGTCGCCTATAGTCGAACGACTGCATTAGGTACGTTTAAATGTGTTTTGACTAAGACTGCTGGGATATATCGTCAACTCATCTCTTTAATTTATATATTTAAAAAAAAATATTAAATGCAAATGTTGCCTAATATCCTATTGGATTTCCTACTTATATTAAATTAGACATAACAATAGGTATGTTATTTTTTTCTGATTTATGTATGAATTTCTAACAATATATTTAAAGCGACTGAAAAACTTGATTAAGAATGACAAAGGTTAAAATTTAAATAAGTAATAAATAATGTATTAAATTTTTCTGTTTATTATTATTTAAAATATTATCTTATTGGTATTTAATTCGAGAGCAATATCCGCATTTTAAAAGCTAACTACTAAAATAAATAAATGAAAAAATTCAAAATCATGCAAATTTAATAGCTCTAGTAACATTCTTTGATATTTTAATTAATTAAATGATAATTAAAAAATATTGCAATAAAGCGTATTTTTATTTTGAATTACCAGTAAAAAAAGTGAAACATAATTTCAAATAATATTTTTTATAAATATGTTGCATACAGCCGTATTATATTCTACATTATTTCCACCTTTACTTCGCCCGCGGTGACCGTTCACACACACACACACCCATGCACACAGTCAAGCAAATACCAAACACCTATGAAAACAGATATTATATACATACATTACCTATATGTACCAAGTATAATCATAGCTACCTGTATCATGTTGAGGTCAAATACAAAACTTTAACAAATTATGTAGTAGTCTGAGAGACATTTTAGCTGAACCATAATTACACTTCCCGCAAATTAGACAGCTAGTGGACTTATATACCTACTTATTATTATTATTATATACCTACACACAACGCCACTCTTTCAATTCCACAAACAAATAACTAAAAAAATATACGGTTCCCTTTTATTTTTATTTTATTTGATTTAATTAGCATTAGTATACTAAAAATATATACATAAATTTGTTATAATAATAATAATAAATACTTTATTCAATCAATATCGTATTTTTTCTGCGACGGTTGTTAGTATATAATGTGTATTTATTATTCGTACCAAATAGACATCGCTGTCCCAAATACACATAATATACAAACAACCGTCGCAGAAAAAATACGTTAATGTACAGAACTAGCACGAGAAATAAAAAATATTTGACATACTAGGTCCGTTTATATAATACCTTTAGTCATGTCAGCTACAGGGGTAACTCCGAAATCTTTAATAAATAATTTACAAAATTTAGATTTACCGGTTAATTTGTACATTAAAATTCAAAAATCTATTATAATAAACACTTGTAATATTGTAAAAAAGTTTTTGAACACAGTTATTTCAGGCACAATGCTGGTATTTTGAACCCGCGTTCTGAGCCTAATCCTTTGATATCCTGTATATCTGGATAGGTGAATTTTTCCCGGCATTAGACTGTTAAGTTTTTGTGTGACCATGACTGATCATATGGAGACTTATCTGGTTGTATAATGCTGAGAAGTGTGGGTGGCAATTCTGCCGCCGCGTAAAAAATTCAATCAATATCAATGTACAAACGTTGAGACAATATATCACCAATTGGCTTCAATATATTAAATATATAAAAAAAATATTATATTTTTTTTATATTAAATATTATGACAAAATGTACCTAGGTATTTATAATTCCATAAATAAATATTTCGAATTGTTTAACTATTGAACGGAACAAAGACAATGCATGTCTTTAACAGTGCGATTATTATTTAAAGTATATTTCACTTTCTGTTGTGTTTTTAAAGCATAGGTAATATAAATTTATCAAAATTACAATAATGGCGTTTTTTCGAATATAAGACATTTCTACTTGTTGAGCTGTGGAACTGGACAGTCGAAATATAAAATAAATAAATAAATAAATAAGTAAGTACCTACTCAATAAATGAGTCGAAATATCTTTTATAGAATAAATACTCTTAAAACTTATTTTATGAGGGTTTGTAATTTTATTTTATGGTTTGATATGATACGGTTTTTTTTATGATTTGTAATGATGCAATATGTTGTAATTTTATTCTGTGGTTTATGTGACACGATGTGTTTTATTTTAATTTTATAATTTGAAGTGATGCAGTATATTTTATTTTTGTTTTGAGTTTTAATTTGATACGATGGTGGTGTTGTACAATTGTTGTTTATAACTATGTATTAAAGGCGTAAGCCGTATGTATTATTATAAATAAATACTCGTAAGTTCATAGATAAAAGTGGATGGTTTATTTTATTTTGTGAATTGGATACATTTTTTTTAAATTTATACTTGGACGATTCACTTAAATAATATTATACCGTTACCATGACAACAAAATCCGAACGTTATATAGAAACATAGTGAAAAAAGTTGAGTCAAACAAAAACGACATTGTCCAAGTAATGGAAAATGTGTCAAAGTGTTGCTCGATATTTTAAGCAGTGCCAATTAAAGGTTAGCCATTCAGAATGGGTGGCATGTCTCATCGCTGACTGTTGATATTAAATATTTTGAAAATTATGTTTTACGAACACTTGTCCCTTATAGGACACACGAAAACTTAGAAAAAAGAGTGGGTGATCTATCTTTACCGGGGACTCCACGGGGTAAAACAGTCAAAATTTGAAAAATTAATGTCGAAAAATTTCACAGTTTTTTTTTTCAAAATTTGGCTGCTTTTTGTATTTGAACTTTAACCTATACACTTCAAAATTCTCTTGCTACATTTCATACATCCATGTGATTACTAACACATATATGAACAATTATTACAATATGAGGATGTGATATGTATTACAGAACCTACACTACACACACATACATTGAAATAATTTAAATTTAAAATTGGAAGCTTCTTGGAACGAATGTAGTATTAGTTGTAGGTGCTTACCTATCGTAGACGTACGAAATATTTGACCAATGAAATCGATACATATTACGTGTCATAGACAAAATTAATATAGGTTCGTCGGTAGCCTGGAGGTAAGAGTCTCGGCCTCGGGGACATGAAGTGCGTGGTTCGATCCCAGATACCGGCAAACTCCCCTTTCACGACACAAGTTTTTAGCTTACTGTTAAAGTTGTATAAGGTTGTGTTTAGAATATTTACTAATATTTTTTTTATTGTTTAACCGGATTTTGGTGTAGATGACAAAACCAATCAGAAACCTCGTGAAAAATGAGATCCCAAAAAGTTGGTTGCTTCTAAGGTTTGCATAAAGCGTCTCTCGATTGATGGATTTTACATCGTGACAGTGAGAATGGTGGAATTGGTGAACGTTGTCTATGGATACCGAAAGTGATCACTTTAGCCAGCCTAGAAGCAATTCGTACACCTTTCTCACTTCTTCCGATTAGATTTTACACAATGTTGCATTGTATAATAGACATGGTTCTCCAATTGAGGTTTCTGATTGGTTGTATAAGGTTGTATTTGGGTTTATATCAAAAACACAGTTATATCTTTCAATAAAAAAATATATATCTATTATCTTATATCGTCCACTCTTTTCTGCAAGTTTTTCAGTTTACTATTGTAAAAGTATATGAATACTTGTTCCTCTTCTTGGCACTGTCCCAATTTATTGTCGCTGAAGGATGTTGTGGTCGACTCTTCTCGTCCTAAAGTTGTGTATATTCTTCTGTTCCGTATATCATCTTCATCTATGCTATTTCTCCATAGGATTCTTGGGTTAGTTGGAAGATATCGCGTCTCTGCGATAAACTCGCCCACTGTGAAAAATTATTCGTTTAAACCATGTAACCCTATTATTTGTATCCAAATATTTTGTACAATAAAGTTTAATATTATTATTATTTTTATTATTGTATTGCATTGTGTCATCCAGGTATCCCTTGGTCTCTCTCTAGATGGATGTCAAGGGAGATTCATTGACACAACTTTGTTAACGATGTGTTCTGTTGATGTTATACTTACTACTCTGATTGTCTTAAATCGATAGCTCGAAGAGCACGACCTATATGTTTATTACATGCAACCGCTAATCCACTAGATATTCCACTTATTGGTGATTGCAAAACATCAATAACTTAAATGAGGTATATTTACAACTATCTTGATTGTCTATTTTTATGGCATGGAGAGAACGGCTTGTATATTCATTACTTGAATGCAGCACGGAATCTCTCATAAGTAGGAAAAGTTGTGAACTCGCTGATGCATGTAATTGATATCCTTGATAACATTCAATTGCTGTTTTGATACGTGCCAAAGTTCCTCAAGGATACTGTACAATATTTTTAAAGCTCTGAAATTTGTATCATATGTACGATCATAGTGGTGGGAAAGAAATCTTCCGGAATTTGTTGAAATATACCTGCATCTTAAATATTAGGAATATACCTATTTAATTTTCAAGTTAGTAGGTAATACGCTTGTATCGTAAAGGTGAAATAACGTGCATAAAACCTACTCTCCATATTCAATGATGTTGATTTTGTTCTTGCAAAATACAGATGAATTTTTGATACTGAAGGGGGTAATTTTTTTTTCATTCATTCATAAATCATCCCAATATTTCCTCATACACATACGTCGATTTTTCTTCCTAAAAACACGACCCGCTTTGAGAATTTGATCCACGTGATCAAGCCACATGGTTCTTGGATGCCTGTGCTTCCTCATGCCCCTTCTTTCAGATAAGTATATCCACTATGTGATCCTTTTCTAATCCTTTTATTTGTTCTACATGTCCAAATTATCGTAAATTATTTACACTCATTCTATCCACAGCACTCCTCATTCCTCTAATATTCTCATTCCTCACTCTATCACGCAACGTTTTACTAACCATTCCTCTCAGCGATCTCATCTCCACAGCATTTATTCCACTTTGATCTCTTTTTAAAACCATGCCAAGTTTCGTTCGCATACATAAATGAAGATTTCAAAATGGTATTGTGTACCAGCATTCTTGCATTCTTGAATCTATACGTATTAGAAATGTCATTTCATAACAGCTACGTACGTAACCGAAATATTTCAATATTTACATAACAATACAATATTATTATAAATAGGAATATATCGAATGTAGAAAGTATTTATTCGTTAAAACTAATAAACGTAAATTGGCCAATCTTAATATACAAGAAAAACTGCATTCTATGTAAACTAGTGTATGCATTATCTATAATAATGTTATTGTACCTACTGATTGTGTGTCTATACAATATGACTAAATTGTTTAGCAATACAGGCAAATTAATTTTATCTTAATTATATAATCCACCGTGGAAGGGACTGAGAACTAGTAGGAAGATCTTTGATAACTTATATTCAGTGTGTTGGTGTTAAAGTGGTATTCAAACAAGGCGAATATCGCCAGGAAACCAAAATATCGTGTGAATAGATTGTCAATAAATCTGAAACGATAAAAACCAGTAAAATTTCGTCTCAAGTTGACCACCTTACAACTTTTGTTCGATGGAGTTAAAGTTTAAACTATCACCCCGAGTCAATGGGAAACAATAGGTCTACGATAAATAAATTACACTAATTAGGTATGTCAATACAAACAAACATGAATATGTCAAGAAACAAAACAACAATTCCGAAGAAAAAAAACAAATATAAAATGCTATTAGGAAAATTAGTATGTCATCAGGTGAATATAAATATATAGTACAAAATAAATTGGCACGAAAAAATATATAAAAAGGTTAAAAATCTTAGTTTAGGGTAGAGAAGGGTAGATGGCGCTCTTGTAGCTGACTGAACCATAACTTCTCCAATTTTTTTATTAAATATAATAGTTTATCAATTAAGTTTTTATTTTATTTTTATTTTCCGACAAAAATAAAGTGTTTTTTTATTTGATAGTTTTGTTTTTTGTGTTTGTTTCTTAAAATTAAGTGATAAATTTTAATAGAATTTAATCTAATACCTAAAATTTGTGACAATAAAAATAGTTTACATGATTTGTATTTTAAATAAATTATAATTTATAAATTAAATAATAAATTGGTGAAGTTGACTTTTTGACTTGAATTTTGTTGACTTGAATTTTTTTATCGTCATAATCAATAAATTAAAGTTACAAATAATATTGTAAATGCGCTCTTGAAGTGATTTCATTACAAAAACAGCGCAATATAAGTGATCCAATAATAATTAGTTGGACGCTATGTGTGTGGCCCCTGATGCCAGCTGTTATATATACATAGTTGTAAGGAGATGAGTTTTTTTATTTCTTTATTAATCAAGAAAAATATACAGTCATTTGGCACGTATTACAAACAAGTACATTACATAAATATTTAACCAGTGAAGTTTTCTGATATTACAAGTATATCGATCTGTTTACAAATCTATAAAAAGGACAAAAAAATCATGAAATGTGTTTATTAAATTCACTTCTTCTTCTATCAGTGCCGTATCAGGTCCCCCCGACGTTGGCGATCACTCTGGAGAATGCCTCTCTATCTCGCGCTGTGCGGACCAGAGGCCTAAGTCAACAACACACTATCGCGTCACGTTCCCGCTCCGCTAGCGTTCGGGTGCAGACGATGTTGCAAGCAAGTGTCAATTTCGTTGCTAAGATACACAATAGTTACGAAAATTAACACTTTGGCGCACCATCGTCTGCACCCGAACGCTAGCGGAGCGGGAACGTGACACGATAGTGTGTTGTTGACTCAGGCCTCCTCTTCCATCCGTGTTATTCCGTAACATAACATAACAAAAAAACAAAAACAAGAACATGAATATACAGTAGACCATTGGCACCGGAGTTAAATACTTGTTACAAATGTTATCCCCTTCATTTTGTAGAATCTTTTGAAAGTCGACTCTCAAGTGCAAGAGAGTCAAAAAGAATTTCCTATCTAAACTTGAAGGTGTATTGTACTCATGACGAATGATATTTCAATTATTTAAAAATCATACATTGCAGTTATTCATTCTACCTATATCCGGTACCTACATAAGAGAATATATACATAGTGCATTAGCACATGTTGCATTAGCACATTAAAACTAAATACACTCTTCTCGGAAATTAGCATATTATTAAAGTGCTACAGGTACTGGCATACTATGAGTTGAATTTTTGACACCATCGGGCGTCAGAAACTGGATTTACTTGCTCAGAATTGTAGATGTTAATCATCCTGGAACTCAAACCATTCTTGATGGATTATTCATATTGATTCAATAACGAAAAACGAAGAGAAACATTATTATTGGACAAAATTAAAATGTCGTTTACGTGCCAAAGCACCTCAAGGACACTGTACAATTCATCAATTCTAGGACATTAGATCCACGTCATAATATATATATAAATAAATAGATTAAATGAGAATCTCGGATACATTAAGGTATCCACGTCAAAAGTTACATAATTATATTGTATTACTTTAAATATTTAGGATACAATATAATATCCACGTCAAGAATATAAAACAGAATACAAGTTTCATTCATACTTAATAAAAGGTTTTTAGGTCCCTTCTGAATGTCTTAAGATCTGCAGCCTTCGTAACATTGTGACATTGTGTTCAATCCAAGAATTGAGGGTTCGTAGGCTTGGTAACTGGAGTGAAGTTCGTTTACATAGTGAGTAATTACAATCCATTGGATTGGCCTGCAACGAGTTTGGATTTCCTTCTCCATTCCTCCCTATTTCCATCTAATTTCTTTAATTCTGCATACGTGCCACAGTTCATGTTTTTTTCTACTACTACTACTACTATACCATCACGGCATATCCCACAAGTGGGGTAGCCAGCAGATCAGCTGCATGTAAGAAACATGCAAACTGTCCTCTTCGTGCCAATATAAAATCAAGATATTCAGGATGGGTGGCAAACCTCATCGCTGAATTTAAGATGTAAAATGTCTTAATTTTTTCGAACACCTGCCTTTTACAGGACACTCGAAAACTTACGCAGAAGAGTGGGAGACCAATTCTTTACTGGGTGCTCCACGCGATAATGTTTTTTTCACTTGGTTCAAATATGTGTCTCTTGATCGGCCTCTACTATTTCTGCCTTCGGTCTTGCCATCTGCGATGGTGATGAGCAGGCCTGGGTGTATTATGTTGTGGCCAATCTAGCTTCCTCGTTGTTGGCTGATTTTTTTTAAGAAGTTGTCTGCTTACAGCTACTCGTTTTCAACTTATTTATATAATTATATTCGAGTTAGTTTATCGGTTTATTTATTACATGCAATGAATACGCTCATTTCTAATTTGATGGGGAAGCCGTAAAAATTAATACATATACTATTTCTTATCACATGCTTTGACAACATCATTCATTCTTACAACATGTCCAAATCAGCATGATGCAATACACATAATATTAATTTACAAATTCAACATAATGCGAACTTACGTATTTCACAATATTTTAATTGATTAGTGTGAAATTTGCCTTAAAGGCATATGTAACATGCTCGTATGTACTTTTTGAACTAATGCTCTTATGTACAGCAAGGAGTTGGTCTCCCACTCTTTTTCTCCCCCAAGTTTATAAGTGTCCTGTAATAGGTATTTATTTATTTATTTTATTCTTCACTGTACATTGTTTACAATAATACAAATAAACATAGAAAATATCATTTATACAATTCAATGTACAGAGGGCTAGTTTATCGCTAAAATGCGATGTCTTCCAACTAACCCGGTTATTAAAATCAAAAAACAAAACAAAACAAAAAAAAAACAGACATAAATATACCTACATATCTACAGTAATATTATAAATATATATAAAAAACAAAAATACAATATAAAGCAAACAAATGAAAAAGGCACATGCAGCAACAATGTACTCATGGACATATAATAATAATAAAAAAAAGTAGAACATACATATATTGCAGCGTGCACATGCATAGGGGAAAGGGTTTTAGGAGTCAGATGCTAAATTCAGTGATAGGAAGTGATTTTTGACAGCTTGTCTGAAAGAAGGAAAAGTTGTTATCATCCTGATTTTTGAAGGAAGATTGTTCCAACAGCGAGCACCATGAACAAGAAATGAGTTGGACAGAAAGTTCGTCCTGTGTGCTGGTACTGCTAGAAGACGCTCTCTGTTAGGTGTCCGAAAAAATAAAGAAACTGTACATCTTAAATTCAGCAATGAGATTTGCCACCCATACTGAATGTCTTAATTTTTTGTTGACACGGAGAGGACAGCTTGAATGCTTATTACATGCAGCTGGTATGCTAGATACCCCACGTAATCGATTTCAATAGGTTTGCATTGTATTTCACAGAATCTATGTCTCACGCTTTGTGGAGTCCCCGGCAACGGATTCCACTATTTTTTGTAAATTTTCGAGTATCCTGTTTATATATAATTAAATTTATTAAATTAAAAGTATAATTTATTCATAAAATATCACAAATTAGACATTTTACATACAGGCACGAAAAGGACAATTCGCATGTTTATCATATGCAGTTAGTCTACCAGGCTGCCCCGTTTTGGGATATGCCGTGATGGTATAAATTAGATGATATAGTATTGTGTTTCACAGCACCTATGTATGACAAAAAAATAAAACAAATTTAAAATTATCCATCAACTTCAAAAAGAAAAAATCTACCGCCGTTTATCTAACGAATCAGAAAACAATAGAATGAAATTAATTTAAATTCAAACCGCGTTCTTTTTTCAAAATGCTTTTGTTGTTAGATAATGTGTAATAACTTGGAATATTTTTAAAATCGACTGACTCACGTGACATTCTTGTAAAAAAGATTTCTTAATTTGAATCAGCAAAATTTGTATGCTTTATTTTCAATTTGTACCTTTTTGCACAACTCTTCTATTGTTTTTGAATTTCATATTATGGAATCAATTCGTCATGTTTTATTATTCAAGTATTTTGAATTAATGCTTTTTAAAATTGTACATTGGATATTTTTTACAAATATTTGTATCTATTTCCGTGGAGTCCCCGGAAAAAATATTGGTCTCCCACTCTTTTCCGTGTATTTTCAAGTGTCCTGTAAAAAATATGTGTTAAAAAAATAAAGATATTTTACATCTGCCGGTGTGGCGCGGAGGTAACGCTCTTGCCTTTGAGTCACGAGGTCCCGGGTTCGATTCCCGGCCAGAGCAAAGTGAAGAATGACCTTTTTCAAATTGTCATGGGTCTGGGTGTTACATGTATATGTGTGTCTCGTCGTGTTAGTACCCATAATACAAGATTCATCTTAGTTTGGGACTAGCTCGATCTGTGTGAATTGTCTATGTCTTGTCTATCTTAAATTTAGCGATGAGGTTTGTCACCCATTTTGAATTTATATTTTTTTGATAGTACGGAGAGGACAGCTTCTGGTTACTCCATTTTTGAGGTATGTCGTGATGGGATAGATGGATACATAGTCTATAGCTATCTGCATTTAAATTATGTTGTAATGTGGAAGAGATTAAGTTCTGATGGTAAGGTAATGTTTTAAGAATGATTAATTTTACGAGATTTTAGAATTTCATTAAACATAATAATACCTACCTTATCTGCACACACAGCAGATCTTCGGTTCACTAAATAAGAATTTCATTTGAAATAATGTATTGAATTGAACATTTATTTTATGTCATTATTACAGTTCGTTTTGTTTATACATCCAAACATTCAATAGGCCCGTACCGTGTGTTTTTGTAAATAAAAATAAATTAATAAAAACTTACCTAAAGCGCCATCTATTCATGTAATATTTTATCATTCTTCTTCCGCGCTATAAAAGTTGCCATAATGAATAAGTAATTAAATTGATAACGTTTTATATCAAAGGCTTTGACATATGAAATGCTTTACGATTTTTTCAACAGATGTCTCTTCTTTTCAACTTTTAAAATTATTATTTTTCTTAAAACTATTTATTTTGATCTTCACTGTGCAACAGCAATCATTTCACAATATCTAAAATTAACATGCACAGAAAATAGTTTATCATCGAATCGCGATATCTTCCAACTAACCCTGAACATTTTTTTAAGTTCGGGGCTTGTCTGCAAAGATTGTACTTAAGTGTTTATTATAGAAAACATTGTGGATAAAAGTAAATTAAACATTTGAAACATCACATAAGACTTAAATGGTAATGTCACTTTATTTGGAGTGCCTTGGATGGGATTTAGGAATCTGTAACCATTCTTTTTCGAAAGATGTGCTTTGTCCAATTAAGCTTCCATATTTTTTAAATTCATTTGTTTCAACCAATTCCTTCAGTCAGCAACGAGGTCGCTGGTCTCAGAAGGCACATAAATACAAGTATGAATCATCGTAACTCATTGCTTAACAATCGCTTCTTTATATTCTGCCTTCCGAAGCACATCCCATCACTCAGACTCGTGACGTCATCAGGACCTCTATTATCCATGTCAATCGCCGAGTACAAGAATCCATCTCTATTTCTAGTTATTCTTGGATTTGTATTTCTTAACTGAGAAGCAGCTCTCGTTCCATAATAATTGTGGACATAATCTTTGTTAAGTTGGAGCTCTACGTTTATTTTAATTCCTCCATTTATCATTTTGGGAACATACTAAGCCTTCTCTAACATTATTTTTTGATCGATGTTCAGTTCATTAGTCATCTTATATACCTAAGTCTATTTTTCTGTGATTCTTTTTAGCATTAAAACAATAGACTTATATAAAATGAGTAATGAAATTTTATCGCAAAAGAGAACCAACAAAAAAAGACAATCCTTTGTGTAGCTTCCGCGGTCCTGTACCACTTGCTCCGCAGACTTGGAGGGGTTGAAGACCACTGTTCTCTAGAACATCCTCAAGGGTGGAAGAAGGAAAATAAAAAAGTTAATATCTTTTATGTTTTTCATTTTATTTTAATACAAAACTGGTAGAAAAATCAACAACACTAATCTAAAAACTAAATTAAATAAGTACAAACCTGTGTCATACAAAATGTAATTTTACTTGCGATATCATATTTGATAAAACAGTTACAAAATTGCATTTCCAAACTTTGTATACAATTAGCACAATATTTTAAGTTAAGTTCCAAGTATGGACATGTATAAAGAATGAGTTTGACTAAACGAAAAGGTAACCAACTATAAATAAAGTTTAATTTATCGACTGACAGTTCTTGGTGGAAGTCCATAGTAACAATAAGTTATCAATGAAACAAGATATTTATAGTTATTCCACTGTTGTCTTCATTAATTTGGGAGCCGGCTTTCAAGAGCTTCCACTCTCATCGTCAGGCAAAACTTAAGTATAGTTTGCTTTCGTCTGACGTTCAGGGCAGAAGCTCTTGAAAGCCGGCTAAAAAATTAAGAAAGCCAAGGTGTCAAATAACTATATATTTCTTGTTTCATTGATAACTTATAACTATAAATATATAATTTTATAAGTGACAAGAACAAACGATGCATAAAAATACAAAAATGGCATTTTACTACAAAATAAAAGTTTTTTTACTATCGATAAAACACAACTAGCCAAAAAAAAAACCCTGTGACCCAGATATTTTCATGAAAAATTCAGTTTGAAAATGCTAGAGTTAACTTATATTGATCCATCCAATTATCTCATCTTGGTATATCCCACATGTGGAGTAGTCAGCGGACCTAACTGCTTATAATAAACATTTAATCAGTGAAAGACGGCTCATACTTCGCTCAGCACAGGGTGAGGCAAAATGCAGACTAATTGAGCCATCTCGGTCTCGCAAAACAGGCTTTGGAGATAGAGCGTTTAGTGTTGCGGGTCCCAGATGTTGGAACAAGCTGCCTCTGTGTCTGCGAGAGGAGGTGAATGGAGAGAGTTTTAAAAGAGGGCTGAAGACACACCTTTTTGCTGGGAGTTTCGGATGATGGATACGATATACAGCGCCCTTGAGGTCATGTTATGAGTAAACGGCGCTTTGCAAATTGTCCATATATAAATATTTAAGTCGACCTCTTTGTGCAAATATAAGGTAAGTCTTTCAGGACGTTAACTGAAAGAAATACAAACACTTCCATTTTGTGATATGATATGAAACTTCCAAAATATGGCATCACTAATTGGATAAAAAAAAACATGGGTTTATGGATCTCTGCTGTGTTTTACCAATAAGAACTATTATTTATTCTACGTTAAGAACACTTCACAAAAATGTTTTTCTTTTATCTTTGACGCAGTCTTATCATTCAGGAATATACTGCTCAAACGGGAAGTTCTGGAAGGCGTCTCCCCAGATTTTGGTGAAAGCAGTACTGACTAAGTCGTTGATGAGGGGACGTATGATGGCAAAACCTGGTCTCCATGTCGCGTTGATGATTGAGTCGAGGATATTTTCTGTAAATAAAAAAAAAATAGTTTTTTGTTATTGTGTCAGTGCACACTCTATATTAAGGTAAATTGAAACAAGTTAGTATTTTTTTTCTACTGTAGATTTAATTAAAGATCGTGAGAGAGAGGTCTTTTGACTTATCAGTATTTATCAATCATTTTTTTTTTGATATCAATAAAACACTGTTTTACTTTTCACTATTGATTTATTATTACTCAAGCGCTTTCGTCAAGTTAGCTTGACATTTTCAAGAGAACTAATTACAAGAAAATTATTAAATATTCAAATACCCCATTCATCACCATTGTTGAAACCAATTGTTCATCCACCATTGTCTTAACTCCTCCTACTTCCTTACCCTAGCTTTTCTGTTTTTATTTATTTATTTATTTATTTATTTTATTCTTCACTGTACATTGTTTACAATAATACAAATTAACATAGAAAATATCATTTATACAATTCAATGTACAGAGGGCGAGTTAATCGCTAAAATGCGATGTCTTCCAGCTAACCCGGTTATTAAAATCAAAAAACAAAACAAAACAAAAAAAACAGACATAAATATACATATCTACAGTAATATTATAAATATACATATCTACAGTAATATTATAAATATTTATACAATTCAATGTACAGAGGGCGAGTTTATCGCTAAAATGCGATGTCTTCCAACTAACCCGGTTATTAAAATCAAAAAACAAAACAAAACAAAAAAACAGACATAAATATACATCATCATCATCATCATCGCCCTCAACGCTCCTCTCGGGAGCACAGGGCAGAAACCAGCCTCCTCCATTCAGAGCGTCTCTGTGCCAATTGCGTCACCTCTTTCCACGACATTCCTTGCGCTCTGATATCGTTGTCATAGGAACGGTGTATTGTGAAAGAGGGACGCCCGGGCCGACGGAAGCCCTGCGGACGGAAAAACAGTGCTCTTTTTGGCCAACTATCATTAGGCATTCTCAAAACATGTCCCAGCCAGGACCATCGTCTCTCCTGTATTACGGAGATTACAGGTCTCTGCTGGGTGCGCCGGCGCACAGCATCATTTGTAACATGTTCATACCATTTGACATCCAAAATCCTTCTAAGACACCTGTTTTCAAAGCTTAGTATCTTCCGCTCTTGAGCCTTGGTTAAGTGCCAAGACTCACAGCCATATAGAAGGATTGGGATGATGCACGCATTGAACAAGCGACATTTTGTCCTGATGCTGAGTCCAGACGCCTTCCAAACTTTGTTCATGTTATTGAAATATACATATCTACAGTAATATTATAAATATATAAAAAAAAAACAAAAATACAATATAAAGCAAACAAATGAAAAAGGCACATGCAGGCAACAATGTACTCATGGACACATAATAATAAAAAAAAAGTAGAACATACATACACTGCTGCGTGCACATGCATAGGGGAAAGGGTTTTAGGTACCTACATATAAAAAAAATTGTTGATGCATGTGACTTTAAGAAAAAAAAATCTTGTTATTAGTTCTCTTGAAAATGTCAAGCTAACTTGACGAAAGCGCTTGAGTATTATTAAATCAATAGTGAAAAGTAAAACAGTGTTTTATTGATATCAAATATGTTTAAAATGTCTTTTCACAATGTGAACACACAAACTCTAGATCATTATTATCAATCATTATTCAATAAATTGAAAGACGTCTCTGACGATTTATAATCTATAGTAGATAGAAACACTTGTTTCAATTAATTTTAGGTAATTCATCGGATTTTTCAGCATGTCAACTGCATTGAATTGCTGTTATATGAATTTGTTTTTGTAAAATAGTTTATTTATTTATTTGACGGTATTTAAAATATAGCATACCATAAATTCTACCTAACTGGGCATGAGCCCGTACCAAGGCAGACTGAATAATGGCTTCGGAGCGGCCAGAGCTTTTAGCAATTAACCTGAGTTTCTATGAAGAATACACAGGCTCAACAGGCCTCATTACAACTAGGATAAAATGTAAAGTTAATGTATAGAGTTGTCAAGCTTTTAACTTATGCCAACGAAGTTGTCCCAAGAAAATGCAGAGGATTTGTGTATCACAGAATCATACTATTGGAAACTCCAGAAAAAATCCAGAAAAAGGTTGTCTTAATTTCTAAGAGAATCACAAAATATTCTTGAGACGTTAAAATTACAAAATAGATTTTTGAATGGAAATTGAAAGCATTGAAGAACTTCACAAAAAAATTGGAAAAATATTGGCTTTCTTTTATTTTATTTGTTTTCCACTTATGGCATAGCATTCTACAAGGATGTTTTGTGCCAAGGCTTTCTTTTAGACTGTTCTAAATTGATCAAGCGATGTGATGCTTACCAAGAATATTATTCCCGTTGAGGATATTGGAGACATGCAGTTTCATGTTACCAATTCTATCGATGGCCACTTTGACATCGATTGGCCTATTTCCATATTCATTAGTTATCGCTCCTCTAGTAATCGTTGTAGTCTGACTGTAGTCGTACAGAGTCATGTTCCAAACACCCTGTCTGAAATATAGAAAATAAAATTAATCATTATCATATTTTTATATGAATTTATAACCTAGACAAAGATTGTTAGATAACATCAACCGAGATCTAGAGGAGTTAAATGCTAAAGTTAAATGAGTTAAATGTTAAATGTAAAAACTTTAGGATGATAGCGTGACACCTTGAATGAAAGAATGAGTGGATGATAGTGACGTCAGAAAGTTATTTTCAAATAGTAGGTAATAAGGTAATTTTAAGTTATAAATAATCTATAATTTGTAACTTTATTAAAAAATTAAAAAAAAAAAAAAAAAAAAAAAGATGACTGGTTTTCCATTGCTCAAGATAGAAAGGCTTGGAGATCTATTGTTTCGGAGGCAAAGGTCCTGCAAGGGCTGTTGAGCCATCGGAAGTTAGTATGTATATTTTTTTCCATTCAGTCCTCTTGAAAATGTCAAACTGAGCTTTTGATGAAAGCGCTCGAGTTCTTAAAAAAAAAATAGTGAAAAATTAACTGTGTTTAGAAATGTTAATATTTGTAAATAAAACATAGTTGATATTTCAAACACATAGTGTACAAAATCTTTATTTACCGCACTCACCCATCTATTAAATAGAAATTAATTTGGAATCACACCTGTTGTGGTATTAACGGACTGGTATTAAAAGTGTTGACTAACCTTTAAGCGCTGCCCTGAATAGGAATGCACAGTCTCAAATGATAATCTGCATCAGGAGATCTGACAAGACGTTGGAATGGGAAGAAGTTCATAAAAGTATATCATTGCACAGCAAAATTCGTCATTACAACTACATATTATTATACCCTCACGTGGTGTCCTAGGAGGTGTAGGCAGAGAAAACTGAACACCATATAGCTTTATCCTTACATACTTCTTTCGTTTCCTCCACATTCATCCAGTTTCTCATACATGCACGCCGGTTTCTCTTACTCAACACGCGACCATCCTTTAGAATTTGATCCACGTAATCAAGCCACGTGGTTCTTGGACGTCCGCGCTTCCTCACACCTCCTCTTTCAGATAAATACATCCTGTTCGTCATTCTTTCACTCTCACATCCGCTCAATCTCTTGATATCCTCGTTCTACACTCTATCTCGCAACGTTTTACTAACCATTCTTCTCAGTGAACGCATCTCCACAGCATTTGTTCCAATCTCGTCCTTATTCAACCACGTCCACTAATAAAGCTTCCTTAAGGTCAATGACCTGACAAGGTTGTATGACCTTACAACCTTGTCAGGAAAGTGTAGAGAGGAATAGTGGAGGCAGGAACTTGGCGACAATCCATGGATGACGCCATCCGAAGGCACAAACACCGTGCATAGTGTGAGTTACCCCACGTGGAGAGCACTGAACAGACAAGGGTTGGAGTGACAGTTGCAGAAGTAATCAGCAGGGGTGGGGCTTTTATATGGAGAAGACACGAGCTGTGACTGCGGGAAGGTGCAGAGTGATTCTCACATATTGCAATGCCCACTGATGCGGAATGCATGTAATGTGAGTGACCTATTGATGGCGAGTGACAAGGCGATATACGTCGCTGCATACTGGAGTGACAAGGTCTAAAGTCCGGACTCGAAAACTAAAGTAAAGAAGTAATAAAATAGCCTTCATCTTTCCCCAGTGCCCTTGCCAAGATGATTTTAAATCAGCGTCATAAAAAGTTGCCTACCGTCAACGTTTACATAATTATTATGAACACCAAATTAATGATATTAGCTACAATAATAGTATTTGGGTAGAATCTTTATAAACTGACTTACCTTGTCAACGTGTTTCCAAGAGCATATGCTACTAGGTCATATTGACCATCGAGTGCCTTCTCAGGGAAGTATTGGCTGTAGATGATCCTGTTTTTAGGCCAGTCAGCTCTAGAAAAAAGTAATTCGATGAATGGATAAACCAATTTAATTCTATTTGAAATCAGTTTCCTCGACGTGCGCTGGATAATACAACGAACTGAGCAAATTTTTGTCACTTGGGCAAGCATTTCTGTAAATTCTCTGAAGATCACGATGAATTTGGCTTTGGTTATTCATAATCAGAATTAAGATATTCGTGAATTCAAATAAGGTTTGTTAAATTATGAGTTCAACATTATAATTCATGGATTTGTGAATCTCAAGGTAGGATCTGTTACGTCAGCCAGGTCCACCGCCCACTGAGCTGAGCTTGAGTCAGAGATGCCAATACTGGCATAATGGTACTGATGGATTTGAGAGATTAAGAAAAATGACACTTGTACATTAGTTCGAACGGACAAATAGGAGTCGTTCAACTCATGAAATATCCGGGAAAAGAGATTATTTCAACAATAAATATAACTCTTCATTGTTCAAGTAGTAATTAAATTTCACATTGGTTTGGGAAATATCTTTAATTAGGAAATATCCTTAATTCTTTTATGAAGGATGGATGGACATTAAAACTGTAAATATTCTTTAAAATAACTCAATCAGCTCACAAAAGCTCGTCATATGGACAAAAAATTGCTAGGAGAGCGAATTTTATACATTTTAAGTTTATTTATTTGTTTTTTACAGGTTTTTAAAAAAACCCTTCCGTCCGCAAGGGTTCCGTCGGCCTGAGCGTTCCACTTTCACAATACCAAACACACACCGTTAATATGACAACGACTTCGTCGGTAGCCTGGAGGTAGAGTCTCGGCCTTCAGAACAGGGGGTCCGTGGTTCGATCCCAGGTGCCGGCAAACTCCCCTTTCACGGCACAAGCTTTTAGCTTAGTGTGAAAGGTGTATAAGGTTGTATTTGGGTTTATAACAAAACCCAGATATATCTTTTTTAAAAAAAAAAAAAAACATCAGAGCGCAGGCAATGTCGTGGAAAGAGGTGACGCGATTGGCGCAGAGACGCTCTGAATGGAGGAGGCTGGTTTCTGCCCTGTGCTCCTGAGAGGAGCGTTGAGGGCGATGATGATGATAATGATGATTTAGCAAATATAAATGAATATCTAAAAGTTCATATTTTAAAAGAAACATCTTTCTTAAATTACTAAGCATATTTATGTGATTTTTTTTACAAAACAATACAACTAAGAAAAAAAATACTACAAAAATATATAATTTTGAATACTTACTTGAAATCTGTGACTTTGGAGATGGTCCATCCACGTTCATGTACATTCCTGAGTTTCAAATGATAGTTGACATTTTCATTCCCTCTTTTCTGTTCTACTAAAGTGGCGAAGTGAGGGTCAAAGGAAGGGATTCCTTTCTCTGGTATACCTGGAAAAGAGAGTTCTTGTTAGTATACTTATCTCTAACAAATTGTGTAAGTACCCATTTGCTGGTATGCTAACTTTAAAGTCGATTTAACTCAAAAAATTACCACCGTAAGACTATTGATAAAAAAAATTAATCACATAATAACAATGTTCGATAAAACCTCAAAAAAATCTTCTATTCGTAGATATTGTCAACCGGCGGTATTCGGTGGCAGTTCATGTTAAATTGATAAAAATAAAACACTTATAATTATATTAAATACCGACTTCCACAGATAATTGATTAATCACGGGCCAGTTATTTTTTTAATTTCAGTAGAATTAATTAGTCGCAAGCCGATTTTCAAGAGCTTTTCTCTCTCATTTCTTTACGTTTCCTGAGAATGAGAGTAAAAGCTCTTGAAAGACAGCTCGCTATATTTAAAGTTACAGTGGAAGTAATGTAATACGACAAGAAGGCCTCTTGCATGCCGTAATGGAGGGTATGACCGAGGGGACAAACTCTAGGGGACGCCCACGCCGAGAGTACCTGGAGGACCTGTTGGTGGACATGCGCTGCTCATCATATGCAGAATTCAAAAGAACCGCACAAGACAGGGAGGAGTGGAGGAGAAGAATTAAAGAGATAATTGCTGCAAACCAATCCCAGGATTGAAACCAGAGAGAGAGAATCTTCACTCTCCGAACAAATAGTCTTGCTGGACAAGACATTTAATATCTTAGCAAACAAATTATTTTAATGATAAATTGAACATATATTATGTTCAATTTAACATTATTATCATTAACATCATATTGATTTTTATAGACAAAGAATTTTTTCGCCTTTTAAAGACATTGTCAATATTTTTTTATTGTGTGAAGTTCATTTTTTAAATCTTACCATCTTTAAAATACGGCCTTAGTGAATTGAAAACTTTCTTCATACAACTATCAAAGTTGGAGTCATTCCTATGACATCTTCCTAAGAGCTTTTCTGAAATTAAAAAAGAAAAAATCAACCTTTGCATACCACAATCTTTGCTTCATATAAGTCTTGTAGAAATATATATGCTAACCATTAAAATATTACTCAATATACATCTCATTTGCACAACCAACGGATGTGAATACTCCCTTAACAGTAGTAGGAAACAAGAGAAGTGTTCCGATGCTTACGAATTGGCTAAGGCTGGTTTAAGTGCACTTTCCCCATGGCATGTCACAAATTTCACCAATTTCTGTTCCAAACCATTATCTTTGACGTCTGTTGAGCACACAGAATTCCATACAAAACCTAGAACCCTGACTATTTTACAAAAGTGAGGCAAAAAATCTATGAATTTTTGACAGAACGGTTGGCGAAGCCGTGTGGTGTTTCCTACATTTTATGGACTATTTCTCGCATTTTTATAAAAATATATCATTTTTACATTTAAATAAACGTAATTGGACATTTTTTGAAGTTCTTGTCGACGTTTTTAGCGATTTACCACATTTTTTTTCGCCAACCGTTCTGTCAAAAGTACCGAAAAATGGTGCCTCACTTTATTACAATGAAAATACATACGAGTACTCCATCTAGGTATTATATATAAAAATCTATGGTTGAGCATAGATGTCAACTAACAGCAACCATCTTTATGATTGTTTTCGAGGCTGTTGACAATCTATCGTTGATTGTCAAATTGAAACACAAGATTGCGCCAGAGAACGATTCTGTTCTACAATTTTCAGAGTTTTAAACCAAAAGGAATTAGCAAAGTGTGTTGGTTGTGCAGATGGGGTATTTGTTGTGTAATATTCTTAATATCTTCACTCATGCAGGTGTGAAAATCCAGTTATACGCAAAAACTATGTTTAACTAAACGATTCTCCAGTTTCATCTCAACATGTCTTACATAAAATAGTCGAGAAATCGCCGTTTTTGTAATTTTGGTATTATTATAATATTATGCTTTAAAAGTTAAAACACACAACAGAAAGTGATATAATTATATTATATAATAACCATACTATGAAGGACATAATTACGTTGTCAGTATTTCGTTCAATGATTAAAAAATATTTCCTTCATTCTTTCCTTTATTGGCATTTCTACAGGTTTTAACAATAATATAGTATAAAACAATTAGGTATAGCATCAACCCAATTACAGAATGCACATATGTTTACAAATACTGTATATTATAACTTGATTCCCATTATGAGTCACCACAAAATAAGATAAAAAATAATAAACGTAAATGTAAGAAGCGCAAAATTAAATACGCCAAAAAATAATGATAGTGACAAATAAAAGTAAATAGTTACAATTAAAACAATAGGGCCAATTCTGAATCTTCATGAACTAACTAACTAAAAAGTTGATTAATATTTAGGTATAGTTATTATGTAGTATTCAGCATTAGTGATGAACTATAAACAACTATAAACTCGAGAACCACCAAGTGCAAACGGTAAAATCTATGGGACAAACTAATATTAGTCTTTGATGCCGCAATACAAAATGTTTTTCACGAAAATTGTGAAATGTCAGATTTGCCGATATATTTTGGCGTTCGTATTTGCGTCGGTGGTGGTGTAATTTTACAATTTATACATGCTAATAGTTGCGAGGGCCCTAAAAATATAAATTTTTACTTTTAATTGAAAAAAAACAACTTAACACTTCCAAAATATAGCAATATTCTGCGGTAAAATGACAGCAACTAATAATATTCGCACATTAAAAGTCGCGAATAAAATTCTGCCAAATCCCACTTATTTTAGTCGTCGGCTGTCAACTAAAATTTCATTCTGAATACGAAATCCATATATTCTCGAAATTTATAGTTGTACTAAGGTGTCAAAATGAACTAATGAACTAAATGAGTACGGAAAACTGTGAATACGAATTAGAACTAATTATCATGACTCAACTATCTCCTCACACTTAGTTGACTTAGTTAGTGCAACTAAACTATTTTATGATTCAGAATTGGCCATAAATGTTAATAAAAATACTAAAAATATCAGCAAAATAATAATAATATTTTAAACATTTATTTGTGGAATTGAAGAAAAGAATTGAATTTGATCTCCAAAACTAAACATTTAATATATAAAGGAAATAATGTTTTTCTACGGTAATTTATTTGTGGAATTGAAGAAAAGAATTGAATTTGATCTCCAAAACTAAACATTTAATATATATAAAGGAAATAATGTTTTTCTACGGTAATTTATTTGTGGAATTGAAGAAAAGAATTGAATTTGATCTCCAAAACTAAACATTTAATATACCTATACCTAAAGGAAATAATGTTTTTCTACGGTAATTTATTTGTGGAATTGAAGAAAAGAATTGAATTTGATCTCCAAAACTAAACATTTAATATATAAAGGAAATAATGTTTTTCTACGGTAATTTATTTGTGGAATTGAAGAAAAGAATTGAATTTGATCTCCAAAACTAAACATTTAATATATAAAGGAAATAATGTTTTTCTACGGTAATTTATTTGTGGAATTGAAGAAAAGAATTGAATTTGATCTCCAAAACTAAACATTTAATATATAAAGGAAATAATGTTTTTCTACGGTAATTTATTTGTGGAATTGAAGAAAAGAATTGAATTTGATCTCCAAAACTAAACATTTAATATATAAAGGAAATAATGTTTTTCTACGGTAATTTATTTGTGGAATTGAAGAAAAGAATTGAATTTGATCTCCAAAACTAAACATTTAATATATAAAGGAAATAATGTTTTTCTACGGTAATTTATTTGTGGAATTGAAGAAAAGAATTGAATTTGATCTCCAAAACTAAACATTTAATATATAAAGGAAACAATGTTTTTCTACGGTTATTTGTTTGTGGAATTGAAAGAGTGGCTTTGTTTGTGTGTATTACCAATTACATAGGTACATCAAAATTTTCCACTTTTTGAGTTATAGAACCGCTGGTACTGCCTCAAAATAGACAAAATTCTAGTGAGGCAGTTAATTTCTTTACAAGCTATTATTTATAGAACACATATAATTAGGTTTAGAAGAAGTTAAGTTTAGTTATGATTTTTATAGTAAACTATTTTTGAAAAAAACAAACACTGTATTTTCCACTTTTACAATTTTATTTGTTTAAACGTTTTTCAAGACCTACTGTCTCATCTTCAGAACTTAAACTAAACCTGTATTCCTGGCACACACACATTCAACATAGAAGATATAGAACTGATACACCATTGCAGCAAGGGGAAGAAGTTGGATGTTTTGGAATCATTGTCGATTAATCAATGTGTATTAGAAAATAAGAATATTATTAATGTACAGGTCCCATCCCTATCATCCCCCCTATTGTCATTAATTACTCCCACTCCAACCCCTACCCCACTCCCGACTCCACCCACCACTTGTCAGGATACTTGATTTTTATGTTTAGTTTAAGTTCTGAAGATTAGACAGTAGGTCTTGAAAAACGTTTAAACAAATAAAATTGTAAAAGTGGAAAATACAGTGTTTGTTTTTTTCAAAAATAGTTTATTAAAATGAAATTCCACGATGTAAATGATCGCACATTTGATAAATTATTTTTATAGTATTTTAAATTGATATTGTTTGGAAATAAAAAAATAAATAAGATTAAAAGAACTGACCAGTCGATATGTTAAAATTACAGTTAATAGTATATATAGGAGATACGAACAATAGGTACTAAAGAACTGGAGAGAGTTACAAAGAAAAAGAAATTGTCACATACAAGATATTTCACAATCTTCCCATGTTTGAATATGAAATAAAATATTTATTATACTTACTGATATCTTCCCAGTTACTCTCTGCTTCATAATTACTATAATCACATCTCACTGAATATATTAAATGTGAAAATATATAAATTAAACACATATATTTGTTTCTATTTATTATATTCATTTTTAAATATATATTTATTTATAATTTTAGCTAGTAAACTGTAAATATATATTTATTTGTTTATTTATTAATTCACTTTTTTTGTACATTTATCACAACACATATAATTTCAAAGAAAAATGCAATAAGATATTATCAATATATTTTTTTTTTTTAATTTATTTATTCTTTACTGTACATTGATAACAAGCAAATTCACACAATATACAGAGGGCGAGATTGTTTCATTTAGAGCAGAGGCGAGATCTCTTCCGACTTACCCAAATATAAACTATTTCATATAAGTATATTTTTTTTTATGTTAATGTTTTAGGGTTGACTGGAAGACGTTGCCTAGCAACAAGTCCGCCTTTTGGCCAATTTTTGTTAATTGCCATGTTTTGTAATGATGTATTTTATTGTTTATGTATTTGTATAAAATTATGGTCAATAAAGTTTTATTTATTTATTTATTTATTATAATTTAATGATTATTCTGTGTACCAATTTTTTCTCAAATCAATTAATTTTTTTTTTAATTCACTACTTCTACTTTACTATCACAGCATATGTCACAAGTGGGGAAGCCAGCAGATAAGCTGCATGTATCAAAGACGCAAGCTGTCTTTTCCGTGCCAAAAAATAAGACATTCATAATAAGTTGCAAACATCATTGCTGAATTTAAGATGTATCATCGAACACCTGCCTTCAAAAATGACCGCGTGTTCAGTAAGAAAGATCGGCGTAAATATAAATATAAAAAAATTGGTTAATATGGCTTTCCGTTCGCTCTGCCTAACCCATCTTTTATGCTATGTTGACTCTTCGATGCTCTTTTCATGAGGATAAAACGCAATTTCAAAAAAATCAAACGAAATACACAATAAATGCGCACGTGCAGTCACATTGTCTGTTTTGGCTGCTTGTTATGCATGTTAGATTGGTGTTTTGTTGTTTTTTTCATTTTGTATAACTTTTGTAATAAATGGCAAACTTGTGAGCTAGGTATTATATAGCAAGGGGTTAAATCATGAAGGCGGGTTGAGTAGGATGATGCATTGTCTTTGCTTTGTGATTGTGTGTATTATTTCTGTCCATATGTATTTTCAAATGTTTTGTAATGATGATGAATAAATAAATAAACAAAAATTTTGGACCAGAGGCCTAAGTAAGGTGTCAATAGATTTGTTATTGGACTTTCAGAATTTGAGACCTAAGAATCAAAAAGGAAAAGTTCTGAGGTTATAGATAGAATAATAATATAACCATAAAGCAAAACAAGATAAGCATAAATAATGATTTATATCAAACCAAATGTTGCGAACGGAGGTTATAAAAATAAAGGAAAAACAATATGTCTAATATTGTTAATTCATGATTGAGGAAAAGAGGTAAAAAAATATTTAAGCTTTTATACAACACTATAATTTATGACTTTAATGGTTTCCATACCCGGCTTTGTCAAGAAATGACAAAAATGTGTAGGCACCTGCAGGGTTACTCTTGACAAAACTAAACACGATCTTAATCTAGTCTTGATCTTGATCATACGACGCACGAAGTGACTATTGGCCAAAAATACACGCAAACCGATCGCGCGTTAGCGGTAGCGCGATGTTTTTGACCATAGTCACTTCGTGCGTCGTATGATCAAGATCAAGACTAGATTAAGATCGTGTTTAGTTTTGTCAAGAGTAGCCCTGCTGTTTCTACATTTTTTTTCATAATTAATTTGCCTCAAGGCATAACATACATAGACAATTCACACAGATCGAGCTAGTCCCAAACTCAGACATGAATCTTATATTTATTTATTTATTTATTTATTTACATAATAAACGGCTGTATCAGCCTTTACAAATAATACAAATAAAAAGGAACAGTCAAGAGAAATAATGCATAAAGAGAAAAAACAATAGGTATACAAAAAGAAAAAGAAATAACATAATTATGTACTACCAATCAATTTCTAATAGGTAAGTACTGGTATAAACAATCAGATAAAAAGAATATAAACAAGTTTAAAAGACAGAAAAAATATATATACATATATTCATAAAATGGAAAGGTATATATATTATTTAGTAGCAGTAAACAGCAGGTGCAAAAATATTTTTTAGAAAAAGTATATAAAAGTAGTTGATAAAAGAAGGTACAATAATTAAATAGACAATACACATATACAATGCACTAAACACATATACATCTAACACCCAGACCCAGGACAATTTGAAAAATGTCATTCTTCTCTTTGTCCTGGCCGGGAATCGAACCCGGGACCTCGTGACTCAAAGGCAAGAGCGTTACCTCCGCGCCACATCGGACTATTTCGATCGGACATTCTTGACTATTTCGATTAATTATAAACTAAGCTATCACGGCATATCCGACAAAAGGGGTAGCTAGCAGACCAGATGCATATAATAAATGTACAAGCTGTTATCTCCGTTCCAATATAAATTTAAGACATTAAGGATGAGTGGCAGAGACATTTAGGACGGGTGGCCTCTCAAATTGTCCTTGAAATGAACATCGGTAAAACCAAAATCATGTCCCCGAAAAACAGCAGCATAAAAATAAAGGGGAAAATAATAGAAACTGTAGATGATTATGTTTACTAATGTAGATGGTCATTAAATAAAGCTCAGTAAGAAAAATCAAACGGCACAAATTTCTAGACGAATAGGATTGGGATGGGCTGCATTCTCTAAACTTAAATATATATTTAAAAATGATTCCCCATAAGTCTTAAGAGAAAGCTCTATGGTTCGTGTGTCCTGCCAGTGATCATATTATATAACTGTGATTGGCCATTTTGGATTAAGCTAATTTTATTATGAAAAACAACATGATATGGATGTTACTGAGATTTATTTATTTATTTATTTATTCAGATATTCACGGCCGAAGCCTTTTACATGTTAAAAACTAGTATACATACAATACATGCATACAAAAAATATTTTTCTTTTAAAAAAGACACAAAACAATTAATTAGACACAAAACAAGAGTACAATTAAATAATAGAACAACGTTGACTCAATTTAAAAAAAAAAATATATACTTATATAAAATTTGGTCAAGAAATAAAATTTAAAAAAATAATTTTAAAATTGAAATGATATACCTAAATATTAAATGTCAAACAGAAAAACAAATGGTCAGTTAGTTAAAAAATCACAAATTAAGGTCAAATAATTTTATATATATACAGCAAATTATAAATACTATTTTATAAATAAGATTTCAAATTATACACATGGACTCATCCCACCAAAAATGATAAATATTACAGAAAAAAAACAAGTAAACTCTGAACCTCGACTACCCGTTGTCAGTTTATGCACATAAAAATTTGATGATGTCAGATCTGTATTTGAGGAAACTGTCGGCAAAAATATCTGTGTTCTCACCAACCAGATTACCAAGTCTATGAAGTCTGTTTATTGGAGTATGGTACGTATAGTTGTTTCTAGTATAAGACTCGTGAAAAGTTACAGATTGTCTGGTATTTCTAAAAGGGACATTAAATTGGATCAGTTCAATCAGTTCAAGAGAATCGATTGCACCATTTAGAATCTTGTGTAGGAAACAAAGGTCAAACATCTTCCTACGGTTCTCGAGACTGAGGAGACCAAGCTCACTCATTAAGACTGAACATTCAATATTCTCAATAGGTATTCCCATTCTGTAATTTATCAATCTCAAGAACTTTCTCTGTACCCTTTCCAAACTTTTACAGTGGATGGCATAGTTCGGGGACCATACTGTGGTATTGTACTCTAGAGATTGATATAAAGGTGAATTTTAAACTTGAATTACTATAGTAAAACATTGGATTTTGTCACTTCAGATATCGTCATTCTATTTAGTACTAACATCTTCATAGTATTGGTACAAAAAGTCAATTTTTACCTTACTTGGATTTAACCGATTTTGATATCCACCGACACTAGTAATTAGATTGAGAGACAAAGTAAGAAATGAAACCGTCCGACGAAAGTCATCGACATTGTTGATAAAGTTTAAATTAAAATAAAACACTTCTAACGTAGAGAAAACTTCACGTTAGTTTCCTTTACGTTAACCTGATGATGAGAGCGGATGTCTTTTATAGATGAAACCTAGAGAATTATATTTTTCTATTTTACCGATTCTACGGATTCTTTCCATTTCTAAAAATATTTTGAAATAAGTTAGCACATAGATTATTTAACATTTATCGATAAATTTAAATTTCTTGTCTTTTAAATGTTTTGAACATTATGAAACACGAGTCGTATGAGGGGTTCACATGCAAAGACTCATCGAGCCATTTTTCACAATTAATATTTAACTATGGATAGAATTGGCCTCAGAAGGAGGTCGAAAACACACGTTTTTGCTGGAAGCTTCGGACGATAGACGCACAATATGGGGAACCTTAAGTTATGTAATAAGTAAACGGCGCTTTACAAATTGTCCTTTTGACTTTAAAATATGAATGCATAAATGTTCGTATTTTCATTGACTGTACTGTAGCATAATCGATTCAACGAAAATTCGCTTCTAACCTCAAATAAATAATCAGTTCTAAAATATTGATTTATGTCGTATCCAAAAAGATTTCTAGTAGAAACGAATATACGCTGTTTTTTCATTTTCAATATTCTGTGATCATTGTACCTGTGGATGTGAACCTCTCATATACTTAAAATCAATAAAATTCATTAAGATTCAACGTTAAAATTATGCAAAACTATTTCTCGAACAAAAGATTATCAGGTTTTGTTATGTAATGTTTAAAAACTAGCTTGAGATTATTGCATATACATACATACATACATATATATTAAATTATATAAATTAGGTATATATTGAGCTGGTGTGGCGTGGAGGCAACGGCCTTTAACTGACGAGGTCCCGGGTTCAATTTACAGCCAGGGCAAAATGAAGAATGACCTTTTTAAAAGTGTCTGGGGTATAATTACTTCTATTACTACTACATTGCCATTATGGGATACACTACAAACTAATGAATGGGGTAGCCAGGAGACCGCTACATGTAAAAAAATGCAAGCTCTCCACTCCTTGTCAATAAACAATCAATCAATCATCACCCTCAACGCTCCTCTCGGGAGCACATGGCAGAAACTAGGCTCCTCCATTCACAGTGACTCGACGCCAATTGCGTCACCTCTTTCTACGACATTACCAGTGTTTTGATATCGTAGTTATAGGAACAGTGTATTGTGAAAGAGGGACGCCTGGACCGTCGGAACCCTTTTGCCAATAACCACCTGTCGTTTAGTAAGACACATACGGAAACATATGGGAAAGAGTGGGAGGCTAATTCTTTGCCGGTTGCTCCACGGGAAAATAAATGCTACATTAAGTAAATAACTGTAAAAATAAGATACATACATAGATTTTAAATCATCAAAATGAATTTGGTTTAGAAATTGTCAGACATAAAAAGCAATAAACAGCTAACAGAATATTATATTGGAGGTCGACATGTAGGTATTCTGAAAGTACACAGATTTACTACAAGAATAATATTAAATTCAGTGGTGTGCTATCCACACTTTCAAAACAAACACCGCATATAATAGCGGACATTGCGTACACGCATATTTTATAATTGTAAATGAAATAATAAATTCTAGAGTTTTATTATGAAATTTTATTTTAGTTACCTAGGTTTCGACATGCTTTATGTCTCTGCCAAACTCAAATGAATGTTTCATTTACAATAAATATGGAGTTTTACAAAATAAACATTAATAAATTACTTATTTTACGGTTAGTAATGACCAAGGCTCTTAACCAAGGCTCAAGAGCGGAAGATACTAAGCTTTGAAAACAAGTGTCTTAGAAGGATTTTGGATGTAAAATGGTATGAACATGTTGCAAATGATGCTTTGCGCCGACGCACCCGGCAGAGGCCTAGTCAAAACACGTAACGTTTTCGTTTTGTTTTCGTTCGAATATTGACGACGTTGCGAGAAAGTGTCAATTTTCGCAGCTAAAGGTGTATTTTAGCTGCGAAAATTGACACTTTTTCGCAACGTCGTCTACATTCGAACGAAAACGTAACGCTAAAATGTGTTTTGACTAGACCTACTGTAATCTCCGTAATACAGGAGAGACGATGGTCCTGGCTGGTACATGTTCTGAGAATGCCCAATGATCGTTGGCCAAAAAGAGCACTATTCTTCCGTCCGCAAGGGTTCCGTCAGCCCGGGCGTCCCTCTTTCACGATACACCGTTCCTATGACAATTTTATCAGAGCGCAGGGAATGTCGTGGAAAGAGGTGACGCAATTGGCGCAGAGACGTTCTGAATGGAGGAGGCTGGTTTCAGCCCTGTGCTCCCGAGAGGAGCGTTGAGGGCGATGAATGAATGATAGGAAACCGGTAAATTCATCGAGTACAGTTCACCGACAGAAAAATTCGCCGCAGGTGTATTGAATATTTTGTGCCTTCTACTACTTGAAAAAAAAAACAACTTTTAACATAAATAGTTTAGTTTCGCCACTGATTATATGATAATGGTACTTATTACAGTTTAACTAAGTTACTTATAACCTTGTCTGTTATTTCATCCATCATTTAATAGTATACTATTAAAAAATGACATTGGTTAAAGAAATTATTAAGCCTAAATCTTGGTTTTAAACACATGTTTAATCCGAGTGCCGAACTAACTGTAACAACAGTTTACTAGGTCAAAATCGTAATATATTAATTTTTATATTTATTTTATTCTTCTTGCACATCATCATTCTCATAACAAAATCAACAAAGCAGTTTACATAAGAAAAAATGTGATGATATGCTGTGGCGAGATTATCACTTTATAATGATTTCTTTCATCTCTAACCACGTCACATTAACACTAAACACAAACAATAAGAAAAATCTCTACATAAATCATAATGAGAATAAAATCTACAATCCACACACCTAACACTCCAAGAGACCGGGAACTACAGGAACTATAGAAAGGGTTTAGGGGACGGATTCTGAGTTAGAAGACAATAAATACTTTTATCGTTTAGTAAACTTTTGAGTGAATTAGTTTTGAAAATCGACATTATAATTGGATATTTTAATGCAAAGGATTTTTATAGTAATTTAGGTTGTAAGTATGTCGGTTTAAATATAAGTATGTGAATATTACATCAATCATAATACACATCTGTTTTCTAGTCCCTTTTCCTACCTATTCTTCTGCCTTGTACCTCTTCTCTTCCTTCCTTAATGTTTTTTGTGAATATTTCATGAAATCGGTTTAGTTGGAAGAAATCGCACCACCAAGATAAACTCGCCCTCCGTATATTGATTGAGATTTTTATGCAGATAATATGAACGTATCTGAACATCGATTATTTCGAATTATTTTTATGTAGATATTTTGTAGTATTTTACCGAAAGAATAAAAATCCGGTGTTATTTCGTGGATTTATTAAGCACAAAATTAATTACTTGCATTTTTCGTAAGCATTTGACATATCACAGATTTACCTAAATTTTTACGTTTGACTGGTTTGTAGGTTAGGTAAGGTAGGTAGTCTGGTGTTTTTTTTGCATAAACACATTTAATAAAATCGTTATCATATCATTTCTTGGTCGAAAATTATATAATTACGTGAATATAAGTAGAAAATTCATAAATTCTATTTCGATGCGTTCATCTACATATATATCTGCTATTTTTCCATTGATTGCGTAATTGTAGGTATTTAAATTATTATATTTCTTTTTTAAGAGCCGACCTTAAGTAAATGAGATAAAGGCGAGGGCGGAGAAGAAGAAAATTTATTTTTTAAATAACTTGTAGTCAATGTACAGTAGAGAATAAATAAATAAATATACAAAACTATTTTGAGGCCGGTACATGACGCGGAACTCCAACCCCGGTTATTAATAAACATTGAACAATTGCGAAGCAGTCACAAAGCAAGTATTATACCTTCTAACCCGCCAAGGTCAACAAGTTTCAAAAAAATAATATCGAATCATTGATAAAAGTAAATTATTAATATTTTATTCACTTAGAACGTTCCATAGAGTTCCCGGGAAATAATATTACTTTTTTAATTACAAGCTTTTAATAATAACAATAATAGTTCTTTATAGATACGCCATTTTGTGGAAAAACCACCGCAAGGTTTGATAGTCTTGTCCTACTACTACTACTATACCATCACGGCATATTCCACAAGTGCGGTAGCCAGAGGACAAGCTGTAGTCTCCCTGTCACCAAAAAAATAAGTTGTTCGGCATGAATGGCATTATAACTCACCCCTGAATTTTATATATATTTTATATATGTATGTTTTTTTTATATATATGTTTTTTTTTAGATTATCAAATATTTAAAATATAAACACTATTTACTTTCACTTGATTGTAATTTTTCCTGATATTGACTCCAACTTTGATAGTTGTACGAAGAAAGTTTTCAATTCACTCAGACCGTATTTCAAAGATGGTAAGACTTTAAAAATAACCATTACACAATAAAATAATTTGCTTCTTCTTCTTCTTTTTGGACATCGAGTGAATTATGACAAAAAAAAATTTGCTCTGATATCACAGTTTTAGTTTATTAATTATATTTATAAGAAAAGTAAAGATCTGTTTTATTTTAGTTAACATTGTACTTACTTATATAATTTATTTTTGTGTTGAATCCTCTTGCGATGGTAAACATTATAATAATTATTGTTTTTTTATTTATTCATTCATCGCTCGGTATTTCAATGTTGAACCCGTATATATAACAAATAAAACAAATAAAACATTTTTTTTTATTTAAAAAAAAAAATATATGTCTGGGTTTTGTTATAAACCCAAATACAACCTCATACACCTTTCACAGTAAGCTAAAAGCTTGTGTCGTGAAAGGGGAGTGTGCTGGCACCTGTGATTGAACCACGGACATCATGTGCATGAGACCGAGACTCTACCTCCAGGCTACCAACGAACTCGTAATATTAGTATTAAAAGCTTTTCGGACGTACGTCCATTTTCAGTAATAATTACTTATAACTTTGAAAATGGACGTATGTCCTAAAAGCTCTAAATAATAATATAATAATATAACAATCAAGTGAAAGTAAATAGTGTTTAAATTTTTTGTATTTTATAATCTTAAATAAAATGAACTTTCAAAATCTTTCCTCAATGAAAATTTCCTTGAAAACTCTTTCTTCTCTCTTACTTTTTTTTTTTAAATACTATACTATACCATCACGGCATATCCCACAAGTGGGGTAGCCAGCAGACCAGCTGCATGTAAGAAACATGCAAACTGTCCTCTTCGTGCCAGTATAAAATCAAGACATTCAGGATGGGTGGCAAACCTCAACGCTGAATTTAAGATGTAAAATGTCTTATTTTTTCGAACACCTGCCTTTTACAGGACACTCGAAAACTTACGCAGAAGAGTGGGAGACCAATTCTTTACCGGGTGCTCCACGGGATAAACGGGATTTTTTTTTAAAACATCTGCCTTTTCCAGGATACTTGAAAACCTACGGATAAGAGTGGTTAGCAAAATCTTTGCCGGTTGCACCACGGATAGTCTTGTAAAAGGCTAGTATTCGCAAAAGATATTATTATATCTTTCTATGGATCACCCTGCAAAGAATTGGTCTCCCACTCTTTTTCATAAATTTCCAAGTGTCCAGGTATTCGTAAAAATTAAGACGTTTAACACCTTAATTTCAGCGGTGAGATTTGACACTTATTATAAATGTCTTAATTATTTGGCACAGAGAGGACTGCTTGTATCTTTAGTACATGCAGCTGGTCTACTGGCTACCCCACTGGAGATATACCGTGATGGTGTAGTCTAATATTATTATTCTAACAATTCAATTTCAAAGGTAAGACGTCATTTATCAACAATTTAAAAAATAAATTTTCTCATCTGGCAAAACCACAATAATATCATTTTATTTATTTTGTATTATTAGAATAAACCACAAATGATGTCATTGAATTAAATTTATTATTGAGGATTACTTACGGTTAAAAAAAGTAAAAAAAAACACTAGAAAAATGCAAATAAATACTA
Source organism: Athripsodes cinereus (assembly GCA_947579605.1). Taxonomy (NCBI): domain Eukaryota; kingdom Metazoa; phylum Arthropoda; class Insecta; order Trichoptera; family Leptoceridae; genus Athripsodes; species Athripsodes cinereus. Next base: position 3,378,255 of record OX388326.1, on the reverse strand, counting down.
CAAAAAGTCACGCTTCGTTGCAAATTCAAACTAAAAAACAAATAAAAAGTGAATTAACTAATAAAACACTCAAAATCAAGGTAAATAAGTAGGTACTCGAATAATTCAAATAAATTAATCTTAACGTAAATTTTTGAATTTCGATCGTATTCTTCGCACTGACATTAATAATTTATTATGTTTATTATGCTTTATACTATACTAGAATTAAACTGACCAATGAAATCGTCCGGTTCGCACCGTATTCCGCACAACAATGGCTGCGATTCACTGAACAGCTGATTATGACAGCGTACACTATGGAACTAACCTAACTAAGTTAACTCATAAAACGTTAAGGTATAATTAAGGCACCATGGTTTTTAAGCAAGAGTTTTTCTCAATGAAATATAAGTTATCTGTACCTATGCGTAATGATGTGAGAAGAGAAAATTCTCCAAAGAAATTTCTCGAGAACGAGAAATTTCTCCGAGAATTTCTCCTCTGATCGAAGAGAAATTTCTCTCCATAATTTTTCTTAGTGGTATTATAAACTTTCACCCAGTACACTTCGCAGCCAACCTGATCGATCCAAACTTTGTGGGTCTGATTAAGGCCCAAATCAGAGGTTATTAACACTTTTTTCCATGTACGTACCTGCATTTTTTTAAACTTAAATATGGGCATGTGGGGTGTCAAACATCAAGATTTTTCATCAGTTATTAGCACTTTCTTCTATTTAGGTACCTAACATTTTTTTTTCATAATTTATTGTAGCCATATTGGTGATAAATTGTCTCAACATTTGTACATTGTTATTGATTGATTGAATAAAGTATTTATTATTATTATACTGTTACATAAATACTAAAAAAAAATCTCCGAAAATTCTCTACTTCTTGAAAATTATTTCTTGAGAATCCCTCAACACTATCTATGCGTTTATGAAATAAAATATTAATTAATAATCCGTGAAGCACCTGGTAAACAATTGATCTCCCACTCTTTTCTGGTAGTTTTCGAGTGTCCTGTAAAATGCAGGTGTTGGATAATTATTTTTTTTACTATACCATCACGCCGTATTTTAAGTGGGGTAGTCAGATAGAACGGAATGCCATATAGATGTATTCACTGTGTCGGTGTTTAGTCTTTAATCTTGTTAGGACATTGTCAATCTGCTTGACAATATCCTAACAAGACGAAAGACGTCTCTCTTGTCTAATAAACAAATAGAAGAATAAAACACTTGTTTTATTTATTTAGATATAGAACTATCCTAACATACTTCTTTTACATCCATACAATTTCCTTATTTAACACACGGCCGTCCTTGAGAAACTAATACACGTGGTTCTCAGACGGCCGCATTTCCTCACACCACTTTAATAATTTTCTTTGTCATCATTTTCTCATTCATTCGCTCCACATGTTTTAACGATCGAAATTTATTTAAACGCATTCTCTCCACAACACTCTTCTTCCATCCATTTATTCTTCTAACCAACTTACAAACACAGCTTGTGTATTTTATGTAAGTTTTATCTGACATTAAAAATTCTCTAAATATGACCCAGCCAGGTGTATAATTACATATATTTTATTATATAAATAAATATTAATTAAAATGTGTAGTCAGACCCTTATATATTATGAACGCATTGGTTTAATTTAACAACCGGTTTAAACGGCCAAATTGTTACGAAATCGGTTTGTAATCTGGTAAAATGTTGGTCTACTACTGGGTGTTATGGTGTTTCCCTTCATATGTACGCTACACTACAACGCTATCACTAATAGGGCTGTGAAAAAAACACATTAAGTCAATAGTGTGGAATGTAGATCCTTTCATGGCGCGCTTGAGATGGTCACGGATCATTAAACGGCGCCAAATATAAATTGTCTTTATTATTATTATTATTATTTTCATTTTGACCAGGGCTTGGAGAGAAAGATGGAACAACTAATAAACATGAACATCATCGAAGACCTTACTGTTAAGGTCCCGGGATACAATCTGGGTCCAACAAAACAGAATTTGCACGGGTCAAGGCTGCTGCAACTACTTAATGTGGAAATGGGATAGGAGGGAGTCTCCGGAATGCGACTGTGGAGCTCAGTCCCAAACAATCCAACATCTGGTGGACGAGTGTCCAGCAGGGTTACTCTTGACAAAACTAAACACGATCTTAATCTAGTCTTGATCTTGATCATACGACGCACGAAGGGACTATGGTCAAAAACACCGCACTACCGCTAATGCGCGATCGGTTTGCGTGTATTTTTGGCCAATAGTCACTTCGTGCGTCGTATGATCAAGATCAAGACTAGATTAAGATCGTATTTAGATTGTATCAAGAGTAACCCTGCAGGAAGAAAGTATGTAGGGAGACTGGAAGGACATTCATAGGTCGACTCCAGAGGCGGTGCAGTGCCTTTCTGAACGAGAACCAAGGATTTGATTTGGAATGATTATTTATACAAGCTGAAGCCATACAAAAAGTAAAGCAAGTAAGTACCTATAACTCCTCTCGTTTACTTTCCACTTACATACCATTATTGTTAAACGTGTGCTTCGTTTTTTCTTTTTTACATAATATTCATATTGTATATAGTACGAGTATTTTAAGTTTTAATTATTCTATTATTTGTATTTATTTTTCATTTTTATAAAAATTTTAATATTTTTTCGAGTTCGCAGAAAGAAATCACAAACGCGATTAGCCCGTCTTTTGGATTTTTTTTGTTAACATATACTTGTATAGGTACTATATACTATAAGCATGCGGAACTGCGATGTTTCTCATGAAGATGCACTCGACAGAACGAAGTGGCGAAACAAAACCCCACCACCGAAAGGCAGACCCCACCACCGTGTGGGACTAATAAGTGCCCAAGGAGAAGAAGATACACCATATTGATGGCAATGAAGACTTTTATATTTATTTTATTTTTACTGGTGTTTTTTTAAATGGTGCATCTATTTTTGACAGCGATTAAATAATATTATTATGATATTTTAACTACTTATCGTGTTGTTACCCTAGTAGTCTCATCCGCATCGATATGCATCGGTATTGGTGCATAACATACATTGTGGCAGCCCTGAGAAAGTGCATTAGGTAGTTGCAGTTATTACGTCAATGATTACTTACTATATAGTTGCCAGAACCTACTAGCAGTGTCTGCGTTACGTCGAGTGGATGTCCGAGCAGAGAATTTCACATAATACATATATGTATTATTATTCATCATGTTTCTATGTAAATATTATATTATTTTTCACTCCTTCTTTTCATTTATGTATAATCCAATAAGTATAATTATTTGTGTCTGTTCGTATTAATATATGTTGAAATGTCCTCAATAGACTCCATAATTAGAAAAAAACGAGAAAAATAATACATTCTAAACGAAGTCTTATTTTACATCCTATGGAGCACCCGGTAAAGAATTGGTCTCCCACTCTTCTCCGTTAGTTTTTGAGTGTAATGTAAAAGGCAGGTGTTCGAAAAGATTAAGAAATTTGACATCTTAAATTCAGCGATGAGGTTTGCCACCCTTTCTGAATGTCTTAATTTTTCGTTGGCACAGAGAGGACGGCTTGCATGTTTATTTTATGCAGCTAGTCTGCTGGCTACCCCACTTGTGGGATATTCCGTGATGGTAAGTAATAGAAGAACTAGTTATTATACCTTCTCGTCTTCTGTCAACATCCCTTCTTCCTCATATCCTCTCTTTCAATATAAGTTGCAGCACTTTGTACTTTTTACTGGTTATTTGAGACACAAGTTGTAATAAACTGAACTAATGTACTAAAGAGCTATCGCAATGACCGGTATTGAGTAGTGAGCCACATGACAAATTACACGAATGCCATGGAAGCAAAGAGTGTGTATGCGTTGTAAGGTCGTTGAAAACGGTAAAGCAAGATTCAGCTATATTTACACATACAAATTTTTATTTAAAGCTTTATTTACGCATCGCTATCGCCATTTGTCCCCTCGGTCTTACCCTCCGCGATGGCGATGAGCAGTCTTGGGTGCCCAGATATCGTATTTAATTTACTTTTTTTTTGCACAGATATCGTATTTTATTTACTTTTTTGTTAAACTTCTATTTATTCTTACTTCTTTTATGTATGTATTTTTCTTGTTAATATTTTTTTATTTTTAATATGAGTATTTATTTTTATCTGTTTATATGTGTGTTTGTATGTGTGTATATGTATATATGTGTATATGTATGTATGTATGTGTGTGTGTATGTATGTATATATATTTATTTGATATTAATATTTTTATTTTATTTTCTTTCAAATGGTTGGCTGGAAGATGTTGCACTGCAACAAGTCCGCCATTTGACAGAACACTGTTTTTTTTATTATTTATTATGCGTTTGTACAATTTTTTTTATTATGTTCTGTCAATAAAGTTTTATTACTATTATTTTTATTATAATTAACAATTACTCGACTAAAACAGCTATTAATAATAATAATCTTCCGAATTCGTCTCCTTTACTACAACTATTCCCCATCTCATATTCCAAGAACTCCACGCCTGAAACCAACACGACCCCACCTACCCCTACACCTTCACTGCAAATCCTAATGATCTTTTATATATTTTGTTTTTCTTTTATACAGTATAGATCAGCACCTGATGATGCGAGCTCGGAGTCCGCGAAACCGGTCATGCGTTAGTCTTACTCAATAGTAACATCCAACAATTATAATAAATATTCATTTTATTTGATAATTAAAAATTAAGTGTTTATTTATTTATTTATTTAGATGAACACACGGCGTGAGCCTTTTACATGTTAAACAAGCAGTATGATAAACAACAAGCAAAAACAGACGCAATAGTCAAAAATACATTTTTGTATAAATAGAGTTATTAGTTAATAAGTAACAGTAAAAAAAAAATCAATAAATAGTGCAAAACAAAAGAAGTCAAAAGGAAACAACAGGTCTACGATAAATAAATTACATTAATTATGTCAGTCCAAATAAGCATGAATATGTCAAAGAAATAAAACAACAATTCTGAACAAATAAAAACAAAGATAATATGCTATTAGGATAATTTCAATGTCAACAGTGAGAATAAATGTAGTACGAAACAAATATGAAATATTAATAAAATTATTATAAAATAAAATGGAATAAAACATTATTTATACAAAAAAAAAAAAACAAATAAGGAAGAAATGAGAAAAGTCAACAAAATCAAGCAAGATCAAATTTTCAATAGACATATTATAATTGAAAAAAAATAGAGATAACCGTCTTCCAATATAATGATAATGAGGTTTGCATCATTCTATCTTTGTGCTACAAAGTTAATGCCGAAACAATCAATGAAATTAGTAATTTAATCGTTGCAATTTGTTGAGCTTTGTTTAGTGTGATTATGTATTATTTTAAATCACTTTACTGCATACGTTTGCATGTGCTTGTTCAACTAACTTTTTCAATCATACAAGTAAAAAAGGCTTTGGCGTAAATAAATGATTCAATGAAATGAATAAAATGTGTAGTTATTCGTTATAAAATCGAAAATCAATACCTTTTTTCTAATACCTTAGGTATTTTACAAGACAGAACGTACCTTTAACAACTTTCGTAACAAACAGCATAATTTTAACATATGTAACATAAGTAGTGATGTGAGAAGAGAAAATTCTCCAGAGAAATTTCTCGAGAGCGAAAAATTTCTTCGAGAATTTCTCCTCTGATGGAAGAGAATTTTCTCTCCATAATTTTTCCTAGTGGTATTATGACCTTTCGCCCAGTACACTTCGCAGCCAAACTCGTTGATCCAAAAATTTGTGGGGCTGATTAAGGCCCAAATCAGAGGTTATTAACACTTTTTTTCCATGTACGTACCTGCAATTTTTTTAAACTTAAATATGGGCATGTGGGGTGTCAAACATCAAGATTTTTCATCAGTTATTAGCACTTTTTTGTTTTAAGATATATATATTAAGATACATAATTAATTGCAGCCATATTGGTGATAAATTGTCTCAAAATTTGTACATTGTTATTGATTGATTGAATAAAGTATTTATTATTATTATACTGTTAAATAAAAAATAAAAAAAAAATCTCCGAAAATTCTCTACTTCCAGAAATTTACCGAGAAATTTCTCGGCATATTTCTCCAAAAATTATTTCTTGAGAATTCCACAACACTAAACATAAGACATGCATGTGTCTGTGATGCTGTAATCATAATTCAAACATTTTTATTTTATCATAACATATAAAATAGTACATAGTACATTATAATATAATATTTGTTATATAAAACAGAGCCTACCTATGTTCGTTCATAATAAAACAAGTTATTAGGTATAATCTATAATGCATTGTATCGATTTAGGTACTTTTGTATACGAAGCGTTCTTTGGTATAGGAATACCTACCTTAATAAACCTTTGAGGTTATGTAACATTCACTTTCATATTACTTTTGAATAAATCTTACTAACTGTATATCATATCGACTTGTTCTATAACTCAACTTGTCGAAAATTTGGAGTTAATTTGGTTTTTTGTTATAAACTCAAATACAACTTTATACACCTTTCACATGTATTAAATAATAGAATCGCTTCTTTCAGATCAGACCTAGTGGATTTTCCCATGTTCATGTATTTTTGTGCAGTTCTAAAATTATTATTAATATTTTTTGTTTTTTTTTTTAATATCTTGACTGGTGACTAAATTTTGTCTTTTAATGAATTTATTGTATTTGTACTTAAATTTTCATTTTTATTTTCTGACTTTAACTGGAGTATGTTTTGTCTGTTTTTATATTTTCGTACATGTGTTGAATGATTGTGTGATGTTATAAAGTTTATCTGAATACTTGTTAAGGCAATTGCCGTATATTGTGTTTAAATAAATAAATGCATTATATTTCATTTTCTGTTGTGTTTTAAAAGCATAATATAATATATAGCAAAATTACAAAAATGGTGAACTTTCGAATATAAGACATTTTTACTTGATGACTCATGAAACTAGACAGTATATATAACTCGCACAATGAAGCGAAGGGTTCTGTTTCCGCCATTCCCTTTTGATGCATAAGGTCATTTGAATGAAAAGAAACTTAAATCCATAGACATACTAGACCTGCAATTCAGTACATTATTGCGGAAAATTCGTGTTCCAACTTAACGCATTAATAATAACAATACTTACTTAGTACCTACTTCTATCGTCCACTAGGATAGTAAGAAAGTTTTTGTCCCTGTAGCTCTGTAAGTGATCTCCCATGATTGTACTATTTCATAGAACATCATGGAAGAATCAACTCGAATAATGTTGGGGTTCTACATTTTGAATATACATAAATTTATTTTAATATTTTATTGTTTTTGTTATTTAATGTTATTTTTAAATTTTATTGTTAATCTTATATTGTGTTCAAAATGTAGAATCAAATATTGTTTTGTTTAATAAATGAGATATGAGACAATAATAATATTATGCTGTCTCACTCTATATCATTAAGATGATAATGGTTATGCGCTGTCTAACAAACCGTCTCAACGCTGGTTTAAAACTGGCTGTAAAATTTGATCGGCTGTAGGACCAATTTTTTCTTTGAATTACCTATCTAGTATATCTTTGCTTAAATCTATCCAAATACAAGTTTATCAACAAGGTTGTTCAATGTGCATTGAATGCATCTTTCATAGAAATAGTGTTGGGGTTATGACGATGAGAAATGGTGTCTTTTTATGCTGCTGAGAATAATTATTAATTTCAACATCTCAAGGGCGGTGGTAAATAAAGACATTTTTTTACTTTACGAGTTCGCAGTCGGGTGTATTTTCTCTATTTGAATCGCTCCATGTTAAAGGGGCGTTAGTCCAATTCACGTAATTTTACAGGAATGCAATAAAACTCTCTGGTGGAAAAAAAATAAAGGAAACAATTTTATTGTTTACATTTATTAAAGTAAAATAGTATATTTTACATACGATTATCTATCAATCATGGAGAAATTCACTTTAGTCTGTGAGAAAATTTAATTTGAAAACGTTGGACTTACGCCCTTTTTACAAGGAATGGAAAGGAGTTGTAATAAATGAACAATTTCACAATTAAAAGTATAAATATAGTTCACAATAGTAATATTAAAATAATAAATAAATGTATTCTAATGACAGACGTAACTTTTGAAATATAAAAATGAATTATATAGATGTATGTAGAGTATTTATTAATCATTAATGCCATGATCACAGTCTATTGTCAGTGTCGTCATGTCAATGTCAATTTTGGCGGTAAAATGTTCTAATTGATAATTTGCAATGTTGCCATACAGTAAACTACCTAAAAATATTTAGTTCCTACTGATAGTATTATAATAAAGTCATAACTTTATTACAATTGCGAACCTAATGTACCCTTTTAACATGGAATGAAAAAAAAAATATATAATTTTTGTATATATTCACTCGAATTACGCCGGTATGTTGCATTTTATGTGCTACACGGATGGATAAGTGTTTTTTCGACATTTTTGCATAAATAACTCAATTTAGCAAAAATTGTGACTTACGCCCCTTTAACAAGGAGCGATTCATTTATACCATTAATAAATTGGTTGAGTTGACGTTTATTTTATAAAACTCCATTATAACCTACGGAAGAAAACACAATTGGAATAGTTTTACTATAATATTGTCATATCGTGTTCTTACTTAAAAATATTTTTCAATTGTGTTAATTGTTCCCTTGAAGTGATATTATCACAGTACGGCGCTATATAAATAGTCGTATTATTATTTTAATCCTCCTTTACAAGAGGTTTGTCTCCATAAAGAGGATATTTAGATTAAAGCTTTTATCAAATAGTCTATATGTATTGTTATAACTGTATTGTTTTATCAATATTTTGACCTCTTGTATACACACTCTGCTGGTTGGTTCGTTCATTTTCGTTTTTAGTCTAAATCTTTCCATTTCTGTTTCGTAGAATCAGTTCTTCAGGACTAAAACCATCTCCCATCAGCATAATTATAAGCAAATAACCATTGTCTGGCAGGAATCGCCACCTCAATAGGCTCACTATACACCATGTGACACCAGCTCGTAGTCTATTGAGGGCATTGAAGCTCTTCCAGAGTGTATCTGGAAGGTGTCCTCCAACAGTTGCCAGAGTTCTTCTCTCCATGGCTTTGAGGATGCTTCAACAGGGTAGGTAGCCTTCTCTATAAAAAGTTATTTTACTTATTTATGTATGTATATATTATATTCACATACAATCAGTTGGATCATTCAAGATCGATAGGTTAATAGAGGTTATCTTTTATGACCACCCATTACCACTACGCTACAAGAATCTATACCTAAATCTATTATTTTACTAAAATGTTTTCCTCTAAACCTAGCAGTTTATTAATTATCTATTTATTAATCTCTATGTTCGAGCAAGATAACATTTGAGTTATTGACAAATTTATCTACATTGTCGAATGAAAAAAGGAGAAAAAATTAATTAAGAAATTTCTGCAAGTGCTACTACTATTACTTCCACACCATCACGGCATATCCCAAAAGTGGTGTGGCGACATGTAATAAATACGCGAGCTGTCCTCTCTGTGCCAATAAATTAAAAAAATCAGTATGGGTGGTTTATCTCATCGTTGAATTTACAACACCCTGAATTTTTTTATTTAATATTTTAAACAATTTTTTTTATTTTAAATTTTTTATGGCGAGGCATTAAAAATACATACCTACAGCCCTAAATATTCACCCTTCTACCATTAACCTATATTTTTAATAGCGATATTTGTATATGGCAAAATAACGTTTGCTGGGTCAGCTAGTTATGCTATAATTTTGAAAATATCTTGGCTAATGTTTAATAACTATGTCACTCTAGGTAAAGTAACGATGTCACTCTAGGTAAAGTAGCCTATATGCCTTCTCAATGTCGTGAGCAAACTGTTTGAGAGCGTCATCAACGAGAGACTTATGCTCGAATTAGATGAAAAAAACGCATTGAACAACAACCAACACGGCTTCCGCAAGGGAAGATCTACAACTGGAGCGGTGGACCAGATTATTTCAGTGGCTGCAGAGGCCAGAAAGGCCAGCAAACTCAATGCCTTGATTCTGATCGATGTCAAGAACGCTTTCAATACGGCATCATGGCCGATCTCTATTGACAAGCTAAAAAAGAAGAACATCAGTACATACCTGGTAAACATTATAATAGACTACTTTACGACAAGGCGAGTTCAGATAAGTAAAAACGTAGACGCGGAGATAAATGGAGGAGTCCCGCAGGGGTCGGTTCTCGGCCCTACTCTATGGAACATCATGTATGACGATGTCATGTCGGTTGCCGTGCCCGAGGAAGTTTGTCTGGTTTGCTATGCGGACGATCTCGCGGTATCCGTGACTGCATCTACCGAGCGAGAACTGGTCTCGAAAACGGATACGGCCCTCCACGCAATTTGCCTATGGATGAAAGCAAACAATCTTGAGATAGCCGCCCAAAAGACAGTGGCAGTAATACTTAGTGGAGGAAGGCGTGCCAGAAACGTAAATTTTGAAATAGCTGGACAGCAAATCAAACCTGCAAAGGAGGCGAAATATTTGGGTGTCGTACTTGATTCTGGACTCACCTTCGGAAAACACATCAACCGTGTGTGTGACAAAGCCCAGAAAACAGCAAGGGCGCTGTATTCACTACTACCTAACACAAAGGGACCATCACAAAATAGAAGAAGAACTCTCGCGATGGCAGCTCAGTCGGTGGTTCTGTATGCTTCGCCGCTCTGGGAAAAGGCTCTGAGCCGACAAAGTCACGTGGAGAAACTCCTAAGCACGCAGAGAATGGCAGCCCTGAGAGTATGCCGAGCATACAGAACGGCATCAACCGACGCATCACTAGTAATAGCTGGACTACTGCCTTTCAACATACTGGCAGTAGAACGTGGTAGAATACATCGTAGCACTGAGGAGATTACAGACGCACTGAAACGGCAAGAAAGAAAAATATCAATAGCCAAGTGGCAAGAAGCCTGGGATTCCTCGCAGAAGGGAAGGTGGACACATCGCCTTATAAAGAACCTGACACCATGGCTGGAAAGAAAACACGGAGAGGTGACGTTCCGTGTCACCCAATGCCTGACTGGACACGGGGTATTTGGGAAATATCTCAAAAAAATAAACAAGGCCCCAACAGAAGCGTGCTGGTATTGCCACGCACAGGTGGACGACGCGGAGCACACTCTCTTCGAGTGCAGCAGATGGGATGAAGCCAGAGCCACACTGCGAGATGAGGTCGCTGGAGATGTGAACGCCGACACGACTGTGGCAGCTATGTTGGAGTCACCCGAGAAATGGAGGACGATCGCCTCTTATATGGAGGCGATTATCAAGGTGAAAGAGGTAGACGAGAACAGACAGACAAGATAGACAATTTGCGGAAAGTGGTAGGTCTTATAAAAAGACAGGTACACTTCCGCAAAGAAGAGGAGGGGTTTTAGTCGGTGAGAGTCCGGCACACCCAGCCAGAAGGGTTGGGCGTCCAAGTAGGATTTCCCCTCATTAAAAAAAAAAAAAAAAAAAGGTAAAGTAACGAGTTTGTCCATAAGAGTATTAACAAATATAAGCGGTATCATTAATCAATACATGCTATATACTTATTTAACAATATTATTTATTACCGAACACAAAGCAGGAAGTGCATGCATCATTACAAATGACTATTGAAGATGTCACAAGGCCATTGCAAAACTCGTCAAGTGGCGGTATGTTGAGAAAGAAATAAAAGTGAAATTTTTGTTTGGTGTTTAAATCTTATGATTTCTTAGGTTTTTCTGTTAAAGATACTTAAGGGCGGAAGGGTGTTACAAAAACCAAGACAAAACAAGCTTTTATTGGATGACATTATCTAATATATAAAATTCTCGTGTCACAGTGTTTCTTATTATACGGCTGAACCGATTTTGATGAAATTTTGTGTGCTTATCAGGTAGGTCTGAGAATCGGCCAACATCTATTTTTCATATCTCTTAAAGTTAAGGGTAGTCCACCTGGAATTTTTATTTTTGAACAAATTTTATTTTTTTTAATTTTTTTATAGTGTGGCATTAAAAAATAAAAATACATACAGCCCTAAATTTTCACTCATCTACCATCAACCCCCATTTTTTAATAGCTATTTAAGTAGGTAATCTAGAAATAATGTATTTGGCAAAACAATGTTTGCCGGGTCAGCTAGTACTATTATAAGATAATTATTCATTTTAGCATCGGCATTTGTAAATTTTAACTGAATGCACCTTTTTTCAATTCCACAAATAAATAATTAGAATTTATTTATCATGTCTTTAACAGTGCGATTATTATATACAATATTTCAATTAGTGTTGTGTTTTTAAAGCATAATAGTATGTTGAATTGAACTGATTCAATTCAACATACCTACCAGAAGTACCAGACAAACAGTGTTATTTCGAGAACACAACACTAGAAATAATTACTCATTTTTCTCTCCTATGGTTAGAATTCATAGATTAGGGAACCTGGTAGGAGATAATACAGACATTTTTGCTGACAGTTTACCTAAATATAAACATGACATTATAAATTGTTTTAATGTATAAATTAACAATGGGCATTTCGAAGTATGTTTGGCTATTAATTTGAATTTTTGCATTTGTATTATTGTTCCTTCATCTACTAGTGACAATTTATTTATTACATAATTGATATATACCTATTTAATTTCTGACATCTTGCTGAATTATTTATTATTTTTTTTTTGACATTTTAATTATCTATTACAATTCATATATATAAATTTTTTTCTTCTATCTACTTGACATCTCCTTACTGTATCAAAATAATTGTTCTTGACATTTACCAAACCTTTGTTGACATTTACACTCTCACCACAATGTTTTGACTTTTCTAATTGTTTTGTTTTGACTCATTTTATAATTGTTATAGTTTGGTTTCCAATTGTATTGTTTCTTCGCCAGTTGTTGTTCTGTTCCAACTGTGTTGTAAATGAGAATTATGTTTGTTTTTGTTTTATATTTTTAACATGTAAAAGGCTCACGCCGTGGATTTATGTATAAATAAATAAATAATATAAATATACCAAAATTTATTACAAAACTGGTTCTTTCTCGAACATAAGACATTTCTACTTGTCGAGTTACGGAATTGGAGAGTCAATATGAGTCTCTCTGCCTTGAAAATGTTGAGAAAGATCTGTGCTGAAATTCTAGACTGAAAACTTGTCATAATGCGATAATTATTGTCAGCATATGAAATGTAAAAAATCGGTACCTATCCGAATGCAATAAACAGTTGACAATAATTATATTATTGACTTCCACTAATAGCCATGCAGCAATCCTATATTAATTATAAAGCTTATGGTATTGCCATTATATTGACAATATTCTTAGGTAGGTAGTCATATTGTTTATATGTACACATTTTTAATTGTTTTCAATAGTTAGGTAGCAGAATAAGTAAATAACATCAGCTATTAATAATAATATGTGTGTAGGTATATTGAAGTATGTTTGCCAACAAAATGTTTGTGTTCTGTGGTGTAATGGTAGACATGAGAAGGTATTTAAAACTTGGCAAGAATGTCTGGAAAAGGTTTTATCATACTAATAATACATTGCGATCTAATAACGAGCGTCTTCTGGCAATTCCTACACACATTACCAATTATTTCTCTCCAAGAGTTTCACAATCGCTCAATGTTTTTAAATCTTTAGTTACGGATGGTTTGGTCATGTGGAACGAATGGAAGAGGAAAGAATGACAAAGAGGATTTACCTGTCTGAAAGGAGGGGTGTGAGGAAGCGCGGGCGTCCGAGAACTACATGGCTTGATCATGTAGATCAAACTCTCAAAGACGGGCGTGTTTTGAGTAAGAGAAATCAACGTGCGTGCATGAGAAATTGTATGACTGTTGAAGAAGTGTGTAAGGACAGATCTATATGACGTTCCCTTCTCCCTGCCTACCCCATTTGGGATACCGCGTGAGGGGATAGATAGATAGAATAGATAGAAAAATGCTGTTTTCTAACTCAGTATCAATCTTAAATTAATAAAATATAAAACACTATATTTAATACTTATAATAAATCGCGAGCCAGCTTTCTAGAGCTTCCGCTCTCATCAACAGGCTGACGTAGAAATCCCTAATCTTTTTCGGTACATATGCGGCTCCTTAAAATAATAGGTTTGTTTCCGCGGCGCCCATCACATTTGATTTTCTTTTGAACTTTTGAGTTTCTTGAAAAATTGAAAACCATTCTTTTTTAAAATCGATTAAACATTCAAAAGCGAAAAGTTAAAAAGAGATTCTTACTGTATTCCTTGGGATAATATAGAATATCTAAATTTTAGAATTAGAAATTCCAAGAAAATTGCGGAAGTGTTTAATTGAATATTCGAGTCGCCCCGGGGTGCTGGTAATCACTGGGCTTACAACTATACGTTTAATTTTTTATGAATCCCTCACGTATAAGACAATTTAAAATTCAGCAATGAGGCATAGGTACCACCCATTCTGAAAGTATTATTTTTTATTGGAACACGCCGTAATGGTACTTAGATATAGATTTATTATTATTATTATCATCCTAAAAATATCATCCTGCACTGAGACCATAACAAATTTTGGCCGCCAACGCGATCTCAGCAGGAAAAATATAAGTATGGAGTTGTAGGTATGAAATAAAAAATAAGTGATAATATCCAATGATATTTGTAAACATAAACGCCAACCGCAATTATAATTATAATATTGAGTGGTTAGCACATGTGTAAAGATTAGCTAATACCTAATAACGCTCCTTCTAACTCTCACACATCCAAACAGCATTGCGACAGTCATAATATTATTATACTCGTACACAGGTCTACCTCTTCATGAAGAAAAACAATAATTTATTAATGCCTTTTCAAACAATATACCCAATAAAACATTGACAATAAATGAGCGTTTTGTTAATGAATTGAATTGTTTAAGGTTTTATTATTGAGAATGTAATTAATGATTAAGAGAGACAATGGACTTGGCTGGGTCATGTTTTGAGAATGTCATTAAATGATTGTCAGACAATACTTTAATTAAAAACACATTAAAATAGGTACACATTCTCTCCATATTTCTTTCTGAATAATTTTATTCATTGGCTCTTTAACTTGAGACTTTGAATACAAACGATCTGATAAAAGGAAAGACGTCTCTCTCGTTATCAATAGTTTATAGTTGAAAGAAACATTTGTTTCAATTTACCATAAAATAGAAAGATAATATAAGAAAAGTTTTGTGTTTCCCCTGTATTATTAAATGTCTTCTGTTTTTCCTAAAGTGAAAATGGAAATGTTTATCATCGTATTTTATAAGTTTAATCAATGTACGAGTACCTACGTAATTGTTATCGGTTGTGGTAACAGCAGGTAAACGAACTCACGACCCTTGTAATCCTAGTCACGCACGATGCATATTGCATCATAGATATTTTAATATCTACAAACTTAGAAGTTTAGTTCATTGAACGAAATTCATTATTTATTTACTTATTATACAAAGACATATATGAAATAAAATATTCAGTAATTCTACTTTGAACTTTATTTATTTACTTATTATACAAAGACATATATGAAATAAAATATTCAGTAATTCTACTTTGAACTTTATTTATTTACTTATTATACAAAGACATATATGAAATAAAATATTCAGTAATTCTACTTTGAACTTTATTTATTTACTTATTATACAAAGACATATATGAAATAAAATATTCAGTAATTCTACTTTGAACTTTATTTATTTGCGAACCAGCATTTTAAAAGCTTGCGCTCTTATAATGAAGCATATGTAAAGTTTAACCAAATAAACTTTCTTACCACCAACTTTACATTTGCCTGATGATGAGATCGGAAGCTTTTGGAAGTCGGCTTACACATTAATAAAATAACCAGTGGAATTACTAGATATTTTGTTTCTTTCTATAAAATTAGTTCCATGTGGTCCTTGGAAAACAAAAGGACCCATGTAGTCTTGGAAAGCAACTGTCCCAGTTTGCCTCTTAGCGGGTTACTCCCATATCATCTGCCTTATGGTCAGGTAGGTGTTGCTTTTATCAGCAATATAAATATCTGTTTACGTACTACTTATTTAAATAAGAGATAAATATTATTTTTTACAACAATAACTATTTTCTTTATAAATACACAGTAAAACAAAATTGTTCATAATGCTTTATCATTGCAATTCTCCAATTAAGTTCCTTAAAGTTGATAAGCGAAACCACCTGTTGAATTACGTTGTAAACTTGTAGTTCAATACATCCATAAAAGCCTTCGATAGATTGGAGCATTGACGCAAACCATTATTAATTTGTTGTACCTAGATTTATCAAATAGATGGCTTCGTGTGAAAATTATAAATGAAATATTTAGTTTCTCTATTTATCTCTATTATTATAATTATTATATTATAGACTAACTACATGCAATGGATTAACAGGTTGCCCTCTTCGTGCGATAAACATATAATTATTAAGTGAGTGTGATACTTCATTTTTTGATGACGAAGAGGGTGTAATTATCTACAAACAAGGAGTGTGAGAAAGCGTGGACGTCCAAGAACTACGTGGCTTGACTACGTGGATCAAATCCTTACGGATGATCGCGTTTTAGGGAAGAGAACTCAGCATCTATATGTATGAGAAATTGGATGAATGTACAGGAAGCGAAAATAATAGTATGTAATGATAAATACATTTATGTCTTCCTTTCTCTTTACCTACCCCTCTTGAAATACGGCGTGAGGGTATAGATATAAGATGCGATGTGATGTTGATTACTTTGAATTCAGGAAAAATATTTCTTTATTGCTGGATAGTCAAAAACTAACAGAAAATTGTGGGACACCTTTGCGGTGGGTTTTCTACAAAAGGCACATTTGTTAAGCGAATAGTCTAGGTTTTTATTGAAGAATTCTCTCGACACTCTACTGGGTCCACAAATCATTTATTTATTTATTTTATATAAAATAAATATTGTCATGATTGTATTTGATTTTTGTTTCCTGAACGAGGATGAGTTCAAAGATAAAAATGAGTGGTTCAGAGCCAGAGTTGACTATCTAGCAGTAGCAAATATTTATAGGAAGGCATTATATTTCTCGATTAAATACTGTTATTAACTTATTCCAAAGATGTCTACTGCTATTGAGACATAAATGATAGTTTTTTAGAATGAACAATATGTTTCCGCTTGTTTCCGGATTGCTTTGTTGGAATGATTAATCCAGAGTGGTTAAAAATAGAAGTATGATTAACATCGACCCTTTTTATTAATTGAATTCAGTCTCTAGCTCCCGTTAGTGTCAAAAAATATACTATACTATACCATACCCTTACGCCGTGTCCCAAGTGGGGTAGGCAGAGAGAACGGAACGCCAGATTGATCTATCCTTACACACTTCCTTCGCTTCCTCCACATTCATACAGTTTCTCAAGCATGCACTTCGATTCCTCTTACTCAACACACGGCCGTCCTTGCATATTTGATCCATGCGATCAAGCCACGTGGTTCTCGGACGCCCGTGCTTCCTCACACCTTTTCTTTCAGACAAGTATAATAAATTATCCTCTTTGTCATTCTTTCGTACTCATTCATTCGTTCAACATGTCCAAACCACCGTAGCTTATTCACGCACATTCTGTACACAATACTCTTCTTGCATTCGCTCATTCTTCTAATTGTGTGTGTCCAAAATTCAATAATAATAATAGAAGTATAATAATTATGCTTAACTACAAATTTTTGCAACTGTTATTGAATGGGCACCTCTGGCTCTGATCCTCTCAAAGAAAATAATATGTACGATTTTGTTTTTTCTTGTGAATCTTAATTCTGCTTAATCCATACCTGTAGATAAAAATAATAGATATTATTTAATAGAATTATTCTATAAATTACTCTTAACCTTTTAACTTGAGTTTGACGTCAAATAAAAATACGATTCACAGAAAATTAATTAACTGTGTAGTCAGAACAAGTGCATATAAGGCAAAATGACATTCTGTGATACGGTGATTTAAAGTTTTCAATATTGTTTTTTAACATTAGGTACTTACAATAATGAAAATAAAAGATTTTAATTTATTATTAATCGCGACTTTATTAATCATTAGCCTGCTTTCATAACGGGCATAAATAGTACTCAGGAAAATATGTATGGGCATAAACAGTACTCAAGAAAATATGCATTGACATAAAAAGTGCTCAGGAAAATATGCATGCGCACAAACAGTACTCACTGAAATATGCATGGGCAAAAACCGTGCTCAGGAAAATATGTATGGGCTTAAACAGTATTCAGGTAAGTACGTTTAGGTATAAACAGTGCTCAGGAAAATATGCATGGGCATAAACAGTGCTCAGGAAAATATGCATTGGCATAAAAAGTGCTAAGGAAAATATGTATGGGCATAAAGAGTACTCAGGAAAATATGCATGGGAATAAACAGTATTCAGGAAAATATGTATGGTCATAAACAGTGCTCAGGAAAATATGCATGGGCATAAATAGTACTCAGGAAAATATGCATGGGCATAAACAGTACTCAAGAAAATATGCTTTGGCATAAAAAGTGCTTAGGAAAATATGCATGGGCATAAACAGTACTCAAGAAAATATGCTTTGGCATAAAAAGTGCTTAGGAAAATATGCATGGGCATAAAGAGTACTCAGGAAAATATGCATGGGAATAAACAGTATTCAGGAAAATATGTATGGTCATAAACAGTGCTCAGGAAAATATGCATGGGCATAAATAGTACTCAGGAAAATATGCATGGGCATAAACTGAATTCAGAAAAATATGTATGGGCATAAACAGTGCTCAGGAAAATATGCAAGGGCATAAACAGTGCTCAGGAAAATATGCATGGGCAAAAACAGTACTCAAGAAAATTAGTATCAGTTTTTCATGAAAATTTGTCTGACATTATTGGTGAAGGTCCTACTAAAAAAATCCTTGCGTAGCTTACAGAGCATTATTTTTCAGCACCTACTGTGTTTCGGCGCCAAAATCATGGTATCCATTATTAACGTTATCATCGAAAAAAGTTGGCATAGAACCTTGTTCAAGATGTCACCTCAATAATGTTTATTTGTATACCTGACAATAAAAGTAGATTTCTCTGCATACGTCATAGTTCTCTAAACAATTTAATTATTTATTTTTGCTGACATTTGACACGTTTGTCATTATTAAATCGTGAAAGACTTATTTTTTGTTTTTTTTTGTTTTACCTATACAGTAAACGCCTTTAACAAAACAAAAAAATAGAAATATATCATACATACATACATACCATCACGCCGCTTCTCTTGCGGGGTAGGCAGAAAGGATCGAGCGCCACTTTCTTCTATCCTTGCATACATCTTTCGCTTCCGTCACTGTCATACAATTCCTCATGCATGCTCTCCTGTTCAATGTGCTCAACACGTGACCGTCCTTTAGGATTTGATTAAAATGATCTTGCCATTTGGTTCTCGGACGTCCACGTCTCCGAGCACCATTCCTCTCAGGCAAATATATCTTCTTGGTCATTCTGTCCTCATTCATTCTTTCCACGTGCCCAAACCATCGTAACTTTTTAACATTCATCTTTGTAACCACACCAACTTTCATTCCACATTCCTTTCGTATATAGAAATATAGAAATATATACTAAGATATAAAAATTAATACCTAGCTTCGCTTCTCTCAGAGACAAAGGTGACATACGGGATAATGGTTAACTCTTTTTATTTTATAAGACAGACTGTGCTGCCCACTGTGACCTATAAGATCAATATATGAACTCTCTTTACTTTGCTTCTCGGGTGTCATCAAAAATTTGAGTTCAACTTAGAAGTGTGGCAACAAAGCAACGCTATAGTTTTCGAGGCATGAGGTCTTGTGTTCGATTCTCGACCAGAGCAAAATGAAAATGAATCTTTTTTACAAATTGTTCCGAGTCTGAGTGTTAAAAGTATATAATGTATGTCTATTGTATTTTTTTACTACGTGAGAAGTATCGTCGTGTTGATACCCATAATACAAGATTCATGTCTAAGTTTGAGACTAGCTCAACCTGTATGATTTTTCTGTACAAAAAAAAATTGAGCTTACAATCTGAGTTTTCATAAATCACCGGTTTAAAGGAAAAAATAAGTTAAATAATAATTTATAGTTATTCATCAATAATAATATATTAATTGTTAAGTGTTTTGTTCTGATCATTTTGTTATAGATTTTAATTGTCCCTTCACACACACAGATGTTTTTAAATTAATTAAAACAACTAAAATGTCTTAAAGTTATTTAATTACTTAGAAAAAGGTACAAATTAAGGTGTTGTCAGTTATAGTTATAAGTTACGTTATTATTAGACTACATTTTAATATATTTATGTGAGATAAGGACGACTGTCCTTCATCTCCGAGTATCTGAATAGATCTGCTGGCTGTTACCTGGTCCACAGCATAATATAATGTTAATAATAGAGGGGTGGACCTAGCTGAATAATAATAAATCGAGGGTAGAAATCAATAAAATGCAGTAATTTATTGATAAGTACATGCCTCTTTAAAAATAACACAACTATATTGTGTATTTTGCATTATCTCAGAGAGATCTGCAGATGAGAATAATATACCTACTAAATTCAATGCCTTTACAATTCCAGGGAACTATAATGATCCTTGATCAATAAAGATAGAATTTTTAGGTGTGATATGTGTACATTGTGACATCACAGCTGTCCTGTGGGAATGTAATAAATTAAATTATAATCACCTATTCATTGGTGGATTTAAAAGTAGTTGGGGTCCAGGCTATAACACCCCCGAGCTTAGTAGAAAGTACTCTGATAACCTTAAGTACTTTCGTCAAATTAATGACTATTAAGGTAGGTATTCATTAGACTAATATCTCCATTTTCAGTTAGTAAACAATAAAAATAAAACAATCTGACAACCATAAACTAACAATGAACATGATACATTACATAATACATTGTTAAGTAAAATTGAAGTAAAACTTTATGCAAGTTAAATCTTAGTTACAATTTTCAAAAATTTGATTATTGTCATAGGGGTAATGACCTTTATTGGACAATAATCTGAAATAAAATGTTCACAATATATACTACTAACAATTTATAAAGTTTTAATAAATCTTAATTTTAAATACAATAAGTTCGGACCATTGTCAGATGGGTAAATTAAACCTTTATTGGACAATGTTAATAAAGACAGACAATATTAAACTTATATCAATTACAAATATATATAGGTTAACTCAATGAATATGAATATATATTACAAAATTCAAAAAGTCGGATAGTTGTCAGAGGGGTAAAAACCTTTATTAATGGACAACCATCCTAAATATAAACATATAATTTTAAATCTATTACACAATTGGTCACGATATTAAGTTGTTATTGATTGCATATATATATATAAAGTACAAAAGGTTTTATATCGCACATATATTTATACAAAGATAATAATCATTGTGTATCATTTTTTCATTCAAAGTCTTAGGTATGCATAAAAATTCCAATACAAAAGATGTCGAGAGAATGCACCTTATATTTTAATTTGTAATATATTTTTTTTAGAGTATGTTAAAGTAATCAAAAGTATATATTTATTTCCTTTAATTTATAATTTAGAACAATATATCATTAAATAAATGCGAAAATTGAATATCATATAGATAAGATTTTCATACTTATAATTTAAAAGATTAATTATTATTTTATTCAATGTTGAAACACATATCTTACTATATGTTTATTGAAACAAATATCCTACTATGAATAATTAACAAAAATGTTCAATGTTTGCAAGCATAATAATTATACATTTTTTGTTATTATAAACCATTAGGTAAAAGTTTGGGTTTATAATTTTAAGTTTTATATTCATTTATTCAATTCAAATCTTCCTTTCATTTACAAAACAATATTTCAAAGTTTATTATTCAATACAACCATATCAAATACATGGAAATTATATTAAAGTAATTAAATTCAAACATATTATTATGATAAATATAATAATGCAATATTATGGAAAATTAAAGTACAGAATAAACATAACATGAGTTATTAATAATATTTCAATAATACAAAAGGAGTATTTTATACATTGAATTTTAGTTCTTTTGCAATGTTATTCACTAATTTAATTATGATGCAATCTTAAAATTTTGCAAATATAAAATATCATTTCATTGAATAATTTAAAATTTTGATTTGATTTTTATTTATTATTTTATTTTTAATAAATCACTGTATATTTGCACATATACAGTTATAGTTACATATAATTATAGGTTTCTGTTTCTTTCAACTACCTCTCTCTCGCTCTCTCTCTCTCTCTCTCTCTGCAGGAGCAAATTTTTACATGATCAATTATAAAAATGTTCAATTTCGTATTAAATTTCAATAATCTTGTTCAAGATAACAAGAAGTAGAACTTGATTTAATTTATGTTCTACAAATAAATCAAACTATGGTTTTTATTATTAATTTTTTAAAGTGAGTAAGTACAGTATATGATATAAATAAAATTTTAAAAGGTAAGTAGGTACCTAATTTAGGTAACCAAATATGGATTACAATTCCCATTATCTTCAGATAACATTCTTAAAAATTATTTACAATCGTACAATTATTTTTACATTATATTTCCTTATAAAATTCACCAATTCCAAAATTTTGATTAAAATATTCCTTAACTTCCAGTAATTATTGTCTTTCTAAAATTTATATGTATAATTTGTCAACTTGCTATTCCCAGAAGGAAGTCACAGTACATGGTATTTCTATTAAGTACTGTTAGAATTATTTATAAAAATTCAATAACTTTTCCGTACATAAAATTACAATTTATTTTACTGTTCAAATGCTACAGCAAAAGTCAATATGTAAAATAAAAGCAATAACTGCTGTTTCAGTAATCTATGTTAAAATAAGGCTATAATGATGTGAAATATGTTTACAATAATATATTCTAAAATATGAAACATTTATAATATTTTCCTCAATATAAGTAAATAAAAATTATGAAATTTCTTAGTATGTTTTGCATTTTATCGAAACAGAAATTAATCTGAGGAAGTATGATTTTCTTCCGAATCAAAGTGAGAAATACCATACTTATAAAATTATTTGAAAGTTTTTTTTTTTGTTTACCTTGAACAATTTCTTCAAGAATACTTTACTACTTTACACATCTTTTTAACATTTAAAAATTTTTTTTATATATAATTATTTGCATTACAATCAAATACATTCAATATAAATTCCCTTCTTTCACTCACTTCCCACAAAGTGATGAATATAATGAAATTCATTAACAAAGTATCAAAGTACATTTAAAATCAATTAATTTATTTCATTCACTTGTCTCAAAGCGATGAAGATTTTATTCATTAAATTATTAACAAAATATCAAAGTGCATTAAAGATCAATTAATTTATTTCATTCACTTGTCTCAAGTGATGAAGATTTTATAAATCAAATACATTACAAAATATCAAAGTACATTATAGTCAATTTATTTGTTTCATTCACTTCAGTGATGAAAGTTTTGTTTATCAATTCATTTACAAAATATCAAAGTACATTAAAAATTTATTAAATCATTACATTCACTTGCCTCAAAGTGATGAATATTTTATTCATTAATTCATGTTCACAATATCAAAGTATATTAAAGATCAGTTAATTTATTTCATTTCAAATTCCTCAAGGACATGAATATTTTATTTATCAAATTCATTTTTAAAATATCAAGTATATTAAAAATCAATCAATTTATTTCATTCACTTCCCTCAAAGTGATGATCAAATTTATAAATGTCGAATATTATTCAATAATTTTATTTTGCAAGTATATAATACATTAAAGATAAAATAATTTGTTCCTTTCACCCACCTCAAAGTGATAAGGTTTTTTTTTTATATTAAATAATTTTCCATATCCCTCAATTTGGAAAACATTTTATTTTTACATATTAATAAATATTTAGGTATATATTTTTAATTTAATATCCCTCAAAAGAAAATTTAATTTTTTTTTTTTTTAAATAATTTTTCCTTTCACTTCCCTCAAGGTGATAAGGTTTTTATATTGTATCATTTTCCGATTATTTTTCCTTTCACTTCCCTCAAGGTGATAAGGTTTTTATTATTATTATTTTTATTTCATGCATGCATTAGTATATACTTCATTGCCTTTACTCAAACACAAATCCATTGCGAAGCAATGTACAAAAGGCATTAAGAATCAGCCATTCTTCGAATAGCCTACAACATCACAAATCGGCTTCCATAGCCTACAACATCACAAATCGGCTTCCATAGCCTACAACATCACAAATCGGCTTCCATAGCCTACATTAACAAATCAGCCATTCTTCGAATAGCCTACAACATCACAAATCGGTCTGTACAGCCTACATCAACAAATCAGCCATTCTTCGAATAGCCTACAACATCACAAATCGGTCTGTACAGCCTACATCACTCCATGGACGAATCAAATCCACTGTACCAATTTACAGTGTACATACTACATAGATTGGGTATACGAAGAAAATGAAAGTCAAGAGATTCGACTGCGTTGGTAGTTGCAATAAGATATAAATGAGAACGGTGAATTTTCACAAAAATTGACTGTGTCAAAACACAGTGAGTGAGTATAGGTACCTATATAATGATGAAAAATTGTAAACAATTCAACTACCATTGCAAGTAGAATACAAAGGATGAACCAAATCATCAATTCATAACTGTGCCAAAATCACAGTTTACACAAGAATAAGTATACCAATCTATTCGTCCCGTCTTGCCACCTTGTGAAATAAATAAATATTTATTTCACCAAATCCATCGCACTACCTCGCGATGTACATTGCAAGACATCAAATCGACCACAGTAATTGTGATCTACAATTAATTCAAGCATAAAGATGTTAAGGTTGCTTGATATTGGGTAGACAATTTTTGAACACGTGTACTTCACGATTTATAGTTATGTTAAGTAAATATTTTTTTTAACATTATAATCATTTACATGATCAGTAGGGTAAAATTTAATTATTAGATGGCAATTTAACTTTTGGAAAATATTTATGTAATATTATTATAATTCACTTTCCATTACAAATAATACAATAACCTTATTTTTATTAAAATGATGTTGCAAAATGTGATGACTAATAATAATATTACCTCAATTCCTTCCTATTCCAGTATTCAGGTAGATTTTATTATTTTTGTGGACAATATTATTGATATTATCTACCTTATATGTTATACAATTATTGACCTTTTGTCAACAAGGGACGCCACAAGACATGTATCCATTAAAGTTGTAACACAATGGATTAGGGATACATTTTGTGACAATTATTATTTTTATATTCAACCATTATATAGAGTTAAGTTTACGCACATCTGCTTCAAAAGATTTTTTTTTTATATAAGTAGGTATATATATTCATATAATATGTCACATCGAAAGGTAATAATATTATGTTGAGGATCAAATTTTATCAAAAGATAATTTTTATTAATATTTTGGTTTTCACATTTATTAGATAAATTTTTGTATATTGTTTTTTGTATGTTAAAATTATTTATTATAAGTACGTTTATCATATTTCTTGATTAAATTACTTTTCCTTAATTTATTCTCAAGTTTTCTTTCTGTTTTGTTTCTCAAAGTGTAACAATAATTTCTAGTGTGACCTAATTTTTTACAATAATTGCACGTAATATTTAATTTACAATTCTTTCGTTTTATGAATATCACGTTATTTGATTTGGAAGTATTATTTACTCTATTTTTAGTTACATTTTTACTTATTGAAGTATCAGTTTTAGGTTCCAACTGAGAACTTTCATGAATATTTTGAATTTTAATTTCATTTTCATATTTTTTGCAAAACATTGAAGCTTCTGTATATGAATTAGGTTCTTTAATCATCAATAAATTTCTAAACTGTGGTAATACTCCACTCACAAAACTACGAAAACAAATAATATCCTTCATTTTTATCATACCGGGTATTAATTTTGAATCAAGGGATTCATTACGAATTGAACGCAAAAATTCATTTTCCAATATTTCTAAACGAAAAGTAAATTCGGTTATGCTTTCGTTTGGTAATTGGTTTAATAATTGTGCTTCTAAAATAAGTACATCTAAAGATTTTACTGGTGAAATATACAGTGTAAGTATATTTTTCAGACAACTCCATGAAGGAATTTCACTAATTGAGATTAAGGTTTTGACCTTGCCTGTAATCTGTTTCTTCACATAAGACAATAGAATAGGATATTGTTCTTCATTTGCAAATTCGAATGCAGCATCTGCATTAGCTATGAATTCATTTAAACCATGACGCGATCCGTCATATTTCTCAATCCATTTAAATAATGTTGAAAGACTATACATTTTTCGACTTTTTTCTTCACTAATCATTTCAGAATCATCTGAGTACGAAGAATTGTTTTCACTCATGTTGGTATTTTAATTTTAATTTTTTTCAATAGGATTAGTTATTTAATTTTAGAAGTTCGTCCAATAAATTTAAGTATAAATACTTTCACTAATATATTAGACGATAAATAAGGAAATATTATTTTTTATATCCCTTAAATAAGATTTAAATTGTAGCAGGTAATGAACTAACGCATTATTTTAAATACACAATAGAAGATTTTAAGCGATGCTACAGTAATTCATATAATAATTTAATTCATATAATAACACAAGCTTAGCAGTAAAATTTTCAATCTTATTTTATTACAAAAAAGATAGTAATATTATGGTTTAGATCAATAGTAAGCTCGATTAAGATATTTTAGATTAGAATTGCGTAAGTTTTTATAAGTATAGTTTTTATTCGTGTTTGTATTATTTTTACAAATTTATTCCAAACACTCTAAATCAGAATTTGGAGTAGGAGCAGTAATATAATATTTTAAATATTTCGTAGATACAGGGAATATACACCCTAAAAATTTAATCTGCACGAATCAATAGTTGCAGTTATTATAAGTTCATAATTAACATTATTATTTGCAACACCAATATAAGATTCAAGAAAATTCGACAATAACTTTTGTAATACTTAATTAACAAAGTGGGAATGAAATGCCATCAATAACACAAGTAGGGGATGTAACCCTTAAATAAAAATAGTATTTTTAGAAGTACACGGTTTAAATATCCATATAGTAATTTCAACAATTCAAAATACAATTAGTATATTTTCAATAATATTTTTTTTTAGAATAAGTATTTTTATTGATTGAAATTTTGAATTTCTACCCAAATAATATTTTTATACGAGTTTCCCTTTATCAGGAGAGTCCGTTTACTCAAATAATTTTTTAAAGAGGGTATATTTTTTATACGTGTTTCCCTTCATCAGGAGAGTCCGTTTACTCAAATAATTTTTTAAAGAGGGTATATTTTTTATACGTGTTTCCCTTTATCAGGAGAGTCCGTTTACTCAAATAATTTTTTAAAGAGGGTATATTTTTTATACGTGTTTCCCTTTATCAGGAGAGTCCG
The DNA here is from genome assembly GCA_947579605.1 of Athripsodes cinereus. Classification (NCBI taxonomy): domain Eukaryota; kingdom Metazoa; phylum Arthropoda; class Insecta; order Trichoptera; family Leptoceridae; genus Athripsodes; species Athripsodes cinereus. The sequence goes on along the minus strand of OX388326.1, from coordinate 3,350,578 downwards.
TTTACTCAAATATTTTTTTAAAGAGGGTATATTTTTTATACGTGTTTCCCTTTGTCAGGAGAGTCCGTTTACTCAAATAATTTTTTAAAGAGGGTATAATTTTTATACGTGTTTCCCTTTATCAGGTGAGTCCGTTTACTCATAATTTTTTTTAAAGAGGGTATATTTTTTAATTTAGTTTCAATACAACTTTCATAAATAAGAGGTGTAATTACTCAATTTTATATTGACAGGGAATTCTTACCCATAAAATAAATAAATACGTAACACTTTATTTTAAAATTGAGAGGGAGTTTCACCCATATAATAAAAAATTACGAGGGATAAATACTTGACTTTATATCAAAAGAGAATTTCACTCATATTTTAAAATTATAAAATTAATTCAATTTATATTTTTAGAGAAAGCTGGGAATGTAACCCATACAAAAATATGAAATTAATGAGGTGTGAAACAAAATCTTACAATGTAATATACAAATTTAAATTAACATATAATTGACGTACCCAAATTTTGCTCTTTTTCTGCGATGGTCTAGAGATGGCATCGAAGGTAATGGAGTCGTGTAACTTCAGCTTTGCGTACTGACTTTTCCGGAAAAGTTCTCCGCCTGGCGTCGGCACATACACGTACTTCCGTTTCCTATAGAAGATGATCATAGCATGGTCGCCTGCCTTGTCTGAAGTGGATGTAGACTTCTACCAAGTAAAAGACTTCCCAGAACCGGTCGACTATGACGATGATAATCAGCCTCTATGATGACACGCTCCTTGTATGTGATGGACTTGTATCTGCACCTTCCTTGGACGTCTCCGTAGAATTTACAGTTTTTTGTGAGTCTTCCTCTGCTTAAACCAACTGGACCGTCTCGACTACACGGCTTTCAATCTTGCGTCGCGCTGGATGTTAGAGAGTAGCGTAAACGTAAATCGGCGAATTACTGCAGATAATCGGCGATGTTTATTAACACGATTATAGAATGATAACACGTTGAAAGTAGCTTGAACGTAGAGAGATATCCCACCGCTGCCACCAGATTTTTATGTTATAGATTTTAATTGTCCCTTCACACACACAGATGTTTTTAAATTAATTAAAACAACTAAAATGTCTTAAAGTTATTTAATTACTTAGAAAAAGGTACAAATTAAGGTGTTGTCAGTTATAGTTATAAGTTACGTTATTATTAGACTACATTTTAATATATTTATGTGAGATAAGGACGACTGTCCTTCATCTCCGAGTATCTGAATAGATCTGCTGGCTGTTACCTGGTCCACAGCATAATATAATGTTAATAATAGAGGGGTGGACCTAGCTGAATAATAATAAATCGAGGGTAGAAATCAATAAAATGCAGTAATTTATTGATAAGTACATGCCTCTTTAAAAATAACACAACTATATTGTGTATTTTGCATTATCTCAGAGAGATCTGCAGATGAGAATAATATACCTACTAAATTCAATGCCTTTACAATTCCAGGGAACTATAATGATCCTTGATCAATAAAGATAGAATTTTTAGGTGTGATATGTGTACATTGTGACATCACAGCTGTCCTGTGGGAATGTAATAAATTAAATTATAATCACCTATTCATTGGTGGATTTAAAAGTAGTTGGGGTCCAGGCTATAACAATTTGTATGAAAGTCACAGACGACATCAGATCATGCAGAAGATGATAGATATCACATAACATTAAAACGTTGTTCTCACGAGGCGAATATCGTCAGGAAACCAAAATAAAGTCAGCCATTTTAACCGTGTGAACAAATTGACAGTTAGTCTGAAACGATAAAAAAACAGTTAAAACGATATCGCATAAAGTTGACCACCTTTCAACTTTTCTTGTTGGTGGAACGATGCGCGCACGCGTAGATGTGCGGGCATCTATATAATGTTTTCCGTTTCGTGACAATTGTTACCTTTGTTGTTGGTTTGTGGCTCTTGTTTTCTTAACTAAAATCGCCTTATAACCTCTGCTTTAACATTTTCAACTAATAATAAACACTCCACGATCTCCATCACGACGTCCGCCATTTTGAAAACAACGTCAAAATCAAAGCGCATCTGACAGATTGAATCAATGCCGGCGGACTGTGTTTGATGATCATTGGACGACCGACGGATTTTGTTTTTTATGCAAGCGAAATTGTCAGGCCTTTATTATATCGCCTCATGTGAACACCAATTTAAAAGAATAATATTAAAATAAAGACAATATTGAACCAGGGACCTCGGAATCTGATGACAACTGCGAGACAAACTGGGCCAATGTCAATAGTAGCAGAACAATCGTCATGCAGATGCGTTATTATTTATTCTATCTCACACTTATGATCTAATATACGTCATTGTTTATTTATTTATTTATTTTATTTACTTACCCAATAAGTCATTGTTTGTTTACTCATAAAATTGTGTTAGATTCATGTTTGCATAATGGGCTTTGTACACATAATGCGCGATGAATAAAAACAAAAACGTTATTTAACGCGAAATTATTCTTAACAATTATTGTGAATGATTGCTATTGATTGACCATATCTACTACTACTATACCATCACGGCATATCCCACAAGTGGGGTAGCCAGCAGACCAGCTGAATATAATGAAAATGCAAGATATCTTCTCCTTGTTAATATAAAATCATGACATTTAGGATGACTGGCAAACCTCATTGCAGAATTTAATAATATGTAAAATGTCTTTATTTTTTGAACACCTGCCTTTTACAGGACACTCGAAAACTAACGTAGAAGAGTGGGAGACCAATTCTTTACCGGGTGCTCCACGAAATAAAATACCACCATATCTCGCACTTTTTTGAAAAAAAAAATCAAAATATTGCGTTAAAATGGCGTTGTTTTGGTTTAACAAAAATTTGATATATTTTTTTTATTAATGAATATGATAAAATATAACTCACTGTCAAGATAGATGAATATACCATCAAAAAGAACATAACAAGGACTGAAATACCGAGTTTATAAGTCAATTTGTCCAAAATTCCACATAGTGTAGTTTTGTTCCCATGCACAGACATAATAATTCTTAAAATAATTAAAACAATTGAAATGAATTATGCATCGCTAGTTTTTTTGCTAGTAATTTTGTCTGACTTAAAAATATTCTCTATCTTTATCTTCAGTTGCTTCTTTGATTCTGGGGGTCTTGATCTCTGAATAGTCCCTCAAAGACAATTCTGTGCCATTCTCTTCGATTCTCAGCGAAGTGAACTGCATTGGTAAACTTCGGAATCACAGTCTGCTTGATTTCGTCGGTTAAACGCATTCTTATTCGATATAAGTCATAATACATATTCCATCTTCTACGTAAATTCATATTTCATCATCATCATCATCATCGCCCTCAACGCTCCTCTCGGGAGCACAGGGCAGAAACCAGCCTCCTCCATTCAGAGCGTCTATGTGCCAATTGCGTCACCTCTTCCCACGACATTCCTTGCGCTCTGATATCGTTGTCATAGGAACGGTGTATTGTGAAAGAGGGACGCCCGGGCTTACGGAACCGTATTTAAAGAAGGTATATTAGGAACTTCCAAAGATTTTGTATGTTTTAAGATCGTGCACTATTTGACCAAATTAAAATAAGTATGTTTTCTGTTGTTAAAATAGGGTATCTGGAAATAACCAAATACTTCAGGTCAAAAAGCTTAAAAATCTGGGAACAAATTCAACGCCAGAGGGTGATCTCCGATTGGAATTGCCAATCCGCACAGAAGCTGCCAGCGGGGTATAACACGAACATAATTTGGAAGACATCTGAGGCCTGAGTCAACAACACACTTTCGTCTCACGTTCCCGCTCCGTTAGCGTTCGGGTGCAGACGATGTTGCAAGCAAGTGTCAATTTCGTTGCTAAGATACACAATAGTTACGAAAATTAACACTTTGGCGCACCATCGTCTGCACCCGAACGCTAGCGGAGCGGGAACGTGAGACGAAAGTGTGTTGTTGACTCAGGCCTCTGGTCTCAGTCTCGGAACTAAAAGCCGCCTGTTCAATGTCTGTATTTTCCCAATCCTTTTACTCTGGTGTGAGTTTTGGCACCTAAGCAATACTCAAGAGTGGAATTATATAAAATATCGAAAAAAATGTGTTGAATGATTTAAGGTGCTAGGTGGTAGGGGCATGTCAAAAATGATAGGTACTTTGCGCCAGCGCACTCAGCTCAAAAAATTTTGTCTGCGTAATATAGGAGAGACAATGGTCACGGTTGTGTTATGGTTAATTGAGAATGTCCACTGATACTTGGCAGAAAGAGCACTGCGTTCTCTCGTCCACAAGGGAAAGATGATGATAGTACCTACAAAGTGTAAAAAAACTACACTTCATCATATCTCAGTTTTTTTTTTAATGCACCTATCTTATTAAGTGTACAATGTCTTTGGTATCTAGGGAGGTATGTCAGGTACCACCACAGAATTCCATACAAAACCTAGAACCCTGACTCATTTACAAAAGTGAGGCAAAAAATCTATGAATTTTTGACAGAACGGTTGGCGAAAGCGTGTGGTGTTTCCTACATTTTATGAAGTATTTCTCGCATTTTTATAAAAATATATCATTTTTACATTTATAAAAACGTAATTGGACAATTTTTGAAGTTCTTGTCGACGTTTTAAGCGATTTACCACACTTTTTTTCGCCAACCGATCTGTCAAAAGTGCTGAAAAATGGTGCCTCACTTTATTACAATGAAAATACATACGAGTACTCCATCTAGGTATTATAATATATAAAAATCTATGGGTACCACTAACGCTGTAATGACATATTTAATCGAGACTCAATCATTTTCTCACTCAGTATCGTATGAACCGTCGCGCTGTGGTGTCTATTCGGAGAACCAGTCTGCGGTTGATAAACAAAAAAAAATTAAATCAATTTTTTTTTATTATTTTTCAATTGTTTTTGTTTTGCTGTTGTGTCGAAATAATTTTAAATACTCCTAAAATGGCAAATTTAAAATTATTTTTGTTTTTCGTTTTCTTCACAATTATTTCATCGGCTGAAGTGGGCTTGCGTGAGTATTTTTTTTAATTTATTTAAAAATATTTTTTTTATTTGATTATGGTTTAATTCATTGTATCCTATAAAAACTTTTTTTTCCCGCAAAGAATAAATCTTCCGTTCTTTTGCGTAAGTTTTCGAGTCCTCTGTAAAGGGCAGATGAGATGACAAATTTAATTAATTGCCTATAAATATATTATTATATATTATTTCGTTAAATTGTAAATTAATTCTATAGATTTTCTATTTTTACTATCATCACAGAATATTTTTTTTATCTGACATATTCTATCTATTTATCTATCTGCGTTGACTACCTGTTTACTATGGTTTGTTACATTATTTCTGTTTTATATGATTTACATTTTGGTATTATTGCCTTAGATTCATTATTCATTGAGTCCTTCCGAAATTATTATTTATTTAATTGTAATGTTGTCATAATGCTTATTGTTTCTATTTGATTTTATTATACTTATTATATTTATTGAATTTTATTTAATGATCTATTCTTATTATGTAAAAATAATTTATTTATATTGTTTTCGATTATGCATTATTATTTTCTGTCTTTCTGTCTTGTTTGAATTTACTTTTATGTGCTTTTTATGTCTGTCATATTATATTTTATACATGTAAAAGGCTAACGCCGTATGTTGAATAAATAAATAAATAAATAATATCCCACACGTGGGGTAGTCAGCAGACCAGCCGCATGCAAGCTCTCCTCTCTGTGCCAACAAAAAAATTAGATAATCAGTATTGGAGACAAACCTCGTCGCTGAATTTAAGAACATAAGTATGCCTTTTACAGATCAAAAATTTCAGACATTTATTTTATATTTATACCAATTGACAGATAAAAACCTTCTATTTTTTCTGAAAATCTTCAAGTGCCCTGCTGTAAAAGGAAGGTGTTATTTATTTATAATTCACAAATGCAGTCAGTCTACTGGCTACCCCTTTTACTGTATCATTATTCATTAATTGAATAAACAATATTTTTTTCGATGTATTTTTAAAAATCTTTTGAAGAGTTGTCTATATTTACAATATTGTCCCGAATATAGACATACCCCAAAAACGGTAAATTTATAATGAAAATGAAAACACTGTTGTAAATGTTTTGTTATCTTTGGGATCCCATTAGCCGAAAGCTGTAATGGTCCGAGTAGAATAAAATCTCGTTATTATTTAAGCATTAATTATTTGCTATTTTTACTACTGTACTATACATTACCATCACGGTATATCTCACAAGTGGGGTAGCCAGCAGATCAGCTGCGTGCAATAAACGTACAGATCATCTTCCCCGTGCCAATATTTTTTTTAAATTTCTGAATATTTTGTTGACAATTAAATCATTCAGGATGGGGTTATCGGATTTTCTTATCGCTTTTTTTATACTATTTTGTAAGTAAATATGATATGAAATAATAATAAGTTTAATTTCCTGAGTCTCATAGGGCTATCTTTGCTATCTAAGTGCCAACACTTATGTATGCAAGTGAGAGGTGGACATGGTTAAAGAAGGATGAAAGTGGCATAAATACAGTAGAAATGAGATCGTTGAAAAGGATGTGTGGTAAAAATCTGAGAGATCGTGTGCGCAACAGTGATATACGAAAGGAATCTAGAATGAAAGTTCGTGTAATTACAAGGATGAATGTAAATAAGTTAAGATGGTTTGGGCATGTGGAAAAAATGAATGAGGACAGAATGACAAAGCAGATATATTTGGCTGAGAGCAATGGTGCTCGGAGACGTGGACGTCCGAGGATCAAATGGCAAGATCATTTAAATCAAATCCTACAGGACGATCACGTGTTGAGCACATTGAACAGGTGAGCAGTTTGCATGAAAAATTGTATTACAGTGACAGAAGTGAAAGATATATGCAAGGATAGAAGAAAGTGGCGCTCGATCCTTTCTGCCTATCCCGCGAGGGAAGCGGCGTGATAGTATGTATGTGTATGTATAAAAGGTTCTATGATATTACGTTTTTAATTTTGGTCAACTTAATTGGTTTTTGAATTATTTTTTAGTATTATTGTCTTAAAAAAATGTCACCGCTCACCTTTACAGTTTTCACCTTTGCGCCGAGTGATGTTCACAAAAAATAACAACATTAATTGAACTAAACATTTCAAAATTAAAATAAAATAAATAGTAAAAGTCACTATTACATATGTAATAAAAATCATTAAGTTTAGAATAAATAAATTTATAGTTAAAAACCACAAAAGGAATTACAATTTTGTAAATTATATCACGTAAGTAACTGCTAGCAATACATTTATGAAAAACATGTTATGCACATTGTGGAGTTTGTTCATTGTTTTATTAACTATTATATATCAACCTTTTTTATAGAGCAAGTGAAATAAAAATATTAATTACTTACTGCAATAAAATCTTAGATCAAGCATAGAATCAAGCGTAAATTATTGTATACAAGTAATAAAAAATAATGGAAAATCTTTGATTTTATGTTTTCCTGATAGAAACGTAATGTTTCTGGAATGAGATAATTAAAATCTTATTTTAATTTATCTCTTGTTTAATTAAACACAATATGTGTCTAACTTACTACGTGACCGTACCTTTTGCGTGGTTGGTTCATTGCTGTGGAACAAAATTCCCTATGATTTGCGAACTCTGGAAAGTGTGGAGTTGTTTTAGGTAGAGTTAAAGATCCTATTGTTCAGGAGGTGTTATGATGAATGGGCCCTTGCAGTGTTTTTTTTTCCCACAAAACGGCGCATCATTAAAAATTGTAGTTGGCTTGTTGAGCTATGGAAGTGGACAGTCGAATGTACTGCACAACTATTATTTGTATCGTATCTTTTATAAGTTCAATATCCGTTCGTATCAGAAATACCCAGTTGTGGTGAAGTATCGAGAAAAATTTATTACTCACTGTCAGTAGTACTGAATCGTGCTGATTCAGAATTGACATATCATTGTTATGGGACGATACTGGAATACTTAATGAGTTGTGGGAAAGAACTATATTACTTATTTTTCCTCAAAGAGTACCTACAAGAAAGTTTTGTTTTGATGGGCGTTCCACTCAACAGAGAGTGATTTTGACCATGTTAAATCTAATCATTATACAATTTTAATAAAGCTACAAAACGATAGTGTAAGATTTAATTTATCTTGTAATCTGCCTATTGACATCGTGAGACTCGATGGAGAGAAGGTTAGATGGAAGAAATTACTTTATAGTGATAATCTCGCCACTGCACATCGTCCTTGTTTTTAAAAAATTGTATTATTTTGTTAACACTGTAATGTAATGATGATGTGCAAAAAGAATAAATAAATAAATAGAAGGTGGCAAACATTGATGGGGCGATTCACGTCTCTTATAATATGGTCGTATAAACCTATGTCTGCACGAATTGAGCAGTTAAAGAGTGTATGATCAATCGTCTCATCGTCCTGGACACACTCGCAGAGAGAGCTCTCTACGAGCCCCAGTCTATGAAGATGGATAGCGATCACACAATGTTCCAATCTCTTCCTTGAAAGTACAGAGATTTCCATTTTGTTAAACCTTACGCTTGAGTACAATGGGGCACTCGAAATTTCAGGTTGGATCGTGCGATAATACTTACCTTTTAGTACAAGAAAGTTCTGACGAACAAAATTAAATTCTTCAAAATCAAATTTGATGGATAATACCTAATCAAAAACAAAACGGTTTTGTTTTCTTATGAGTCCAGTGTTCAACAAATAATCTTTGTTTTATTTTAAAATGATTTGGAAATAGACAGTTGAAAAATACATATAGGTAATTAGACAACAATTACAAATATTACGTAAGTCAAAAACCTTTCAAACACTCTTATCGATCTTATCCACCTAGCGAGATCGAGAACGCTCGACAAGTTTAAATTTTCTTCCTCCTTAGCACCTCTGTATACCTTTGACCAAAACAAAACAGATTTGTACAAAATCAAATTTCTTTGGAATGAAATTAAAAGACTACCATTGATTTAAATGATATATTAATATTAATAATTAATTGAGTTATCAATTAATTAATCATATTTGATATGAACAAATTAACTCTGGATCAATTAATGAATCATTAATTAGGCTTGAATTAACTAACTACCGTAAATTATTAAATTATATTGAGCTTTTATTTAACTTAATTTAATCATTAAATAGGCTTTAATTAACTATATATAATGGGTTAAAATCCATTGGATTGGTCTGCAACGAGTTTGGATTTCTTCTCCATTCCTCCCTATTCTCAGCCAGTCTCTTCAGCTCTACGTATGAGCCACAGTTCATGTCCCTCTTCAGTTGGTCCATATACGCGTCTCTTGGTCGGCCTCTGCCATTTGTGCCTTCGGTCTTATCCTCCGCGATGGCGATGAGCAGTCCTGGGTGCTTGATGTTGTGGCTAATCCAGTTAGCTCGTTGTTGGTCGATTCTTTTAAGGCGTTGCCTTTTTTCGCCTACCCTGGTTAATACTTTTTCGTTTTCGACGTGTTCCGACCAATGAATCTTAAGCATGCGTCAATAGCACCACATCTCAAAGGCCACCGACCGTCCGTTTTCACTCTTGGTGATGGTCCACGTCTCGAAACCATATAGCAAAATGCTCCATACAAAGGCTTTAGTAAGGTTCTTCCTCACGCTGTCAATATTAGTGGATATCAATATTTTCGATTTTTTGATAAAGGCAATTTTTGCTTGGTTTATTCTGCTCACAATCACAACGATATATTAATATTAACAATTAATTAAGTCTGTCAATTAATTAAGTTAAGTCAATTCGGTCTGTGTGAATTGTCTATATTTGTTATGTTATGTTATGTTATGTTATATATCAATAAATTAATCATTAATTAACTAACTACCGTTAATTTAATTAAGCTTTAATTTAATTTAATCATTAATTTGGCTTTAATTAACTAACTGTGCCATTAATTTAATTACTTTAACTACCATTAATCAGGCTTTCGCCTATATTTATTTAATTTAATTTCATAAATACCTCAGTTAGTAGAATCAATTATTACTTATATTTATTCATATATTTATCTTATATACCTATATAATTAATTTATAGTTTGTCAAAATTCTGAGTAAACTGTTAAAATGGCATTGAGGAGCGAAAAATTGGCCGATCAATGTCAACTCGTTTTGAGGTAAAATCTATTAGTTTAATAATCACATCTTGTGTATGTTTGAAGGTTGGAATTTTTTCATCTTCTTCTTTTAACAATAAATACGTCGATGTTATTTTTACAAATAACCATTGTATGAGGTCGCAGAATATGTAAATTTAACACATGAAACTACTGTATAAGGCTTAGAAAAGACAACGTCACCTCATTTGGTAGTGCCCCGGACGGGACTTGAACCCTCAACCCATCTTGTCGCGAGATGTGCTTTGTCCAGAACAATTAAATACCTATCTACACATGACGTTTTCATTAGGGTTTATAAGAGAGAATATCGGAGTCTCTGGTAAGTCGCCCTGCAGGGCTACTCTTGACAAAACTAAACACGATCTTAATCTAGTCTTGATCTTGATCATACGACGCACGAAGTGACTATTGGCCAAAAATACACGCAAACCTATCGCGCGTTAGCGGTAGCGCGGTGTTTTTGACCATAGTCCCTTCGTGCGTCGTATGATCAAGATCAAGACTAGATTAAGATCGTGTTTAGTTTTGTCAAGAGTAACCCTGCTGTAGCTTAATTGGACAAAGCGCACATCTCGCGACATGATGGGTTGCGGGTTCAAGTCCCGTCCGGGGCACTACCAAATGAGGTGACGTTGTTTTTTCTAAGCCTTATATTATGGTAGTTTCGTGTGTTAACTTTACTACATACATCTACAATATTGTTATACTTAGATCATTAACACATTTCACTACGTGATTATTGATAAGCAAATAATAAAATTATTGTAAGATCAATCGACGTGCGTGTATGAGAGATTGTATGAATGTAAAAGAAATGAAAGAAGTACTACATATATCTATATGGCGTTCTGTTCTTTTTGCCTTCCCCACTTGGGATGTGGCGTGAGGGTATAGATAAATATAATGAAATTAATATTACTTCTTAAGTCTTTATGTCTACAACATGGAGCACCCGGCAACGAGTTGGTCACCCACTCTTTTCCGTAAGTTTTCGAGTGTCCCTTATAAGGCAGGTATTCAAGACAATAAAAATATTTTACGTCTTAAATTCAGCTATAAGGTTTGCCATTCATCCTGAGTGTCTTTATTTTTATTGTTGACACAGAGAGGACGATTTGCATTTTTATTACATGCTGCAGGACAGCTGGCTACCTGATAGTATAGTAGTAAAATCTTAACCCTTTCCTTGACGATTTAAAAACGTTTAGAGACTGTTTTTGGCACAAATCATCCTTGTAGGATGCTATGCCATAAGTGAAGAAAAAAAATCTAACCATCTGTGTTAAGAGGGCTCAACACCCCTTCTTTGGGATTTCATTGGGAGCAAAATTACTACATATTTATTTATTTATTTATTTATTCATTCTTTACTGTACATTGATAAAAAACAATTACATAAAAGGTATACATTCAAATTAAATACAATCAATATACAGAGGGCGAGTTTATCGCAAAGGCGCGATCTCTTCCAACAAACCCAAAAGTATTAACTTAAAAAAATAAACAAACATATGATGAAAATAAAAAACATACACACATATATATAAAAAGGGAGAGACTGCAAAAAAAACAAACAAACATACATGCATAAAGGGAAAGGAAAAGAGGGAAAGGGGGGGGGGGGTTAGGAGTGAGAGGAGGTTAGGACATATCATTTTATTTTTAATATATTTTAAATTTTGGATAACATTTATGTTATTTTTTATATTTGTATATTATTTTGAACATTTTTAAATGCGATTTTATCACTTTAGTTTTATTTTGCTGCGAGAAATAAAGTGAAAATAATTTTGGAAGATTACCGTCGCAATGATGATAGGTTGAGTGGTGCTATTTTAAACAAATTATCCTTAATGATACAAGAGTGTTAACAAAATTTTAAAACCAAGATCAATCTTAAAATATCGTGAATTGTATGATGCACCTTGATTTATTTATTTACAACACTTGGATTTTCATAATATTATGCCAAACTGCATACACATAAAAAAAAAACATTATCATAAAAATTATAGAAAATGTTTATAATTCAACCATTTGTTTTATTTATATAATAATATGGAATTTTGTTTACCGTGCATACTACATATATAACGTCATTATGTGCAATAATCAAGAATATAGCGAGTTTCACAAATTTTTAGATTCAGAAGGCATACTCTGTGCCGAGCGAGAGCATGTGGGGGTATACTCGCTCCGTCTCTGAATTAGGAAATAAATAAATTCAATTTATAGAATAAATACAACTTAAATTTTATTTATATGTGACAACATACTATTTTCTTAAACTCATGAATATTTTTGCATATAAAGTTTTGGCTTATATTTATTAATAAAGCTATTTCATTTATCATTTAAATAATTTTCTATTCGCCTACTAAAAATTGTTGCCTGAAACCACTAGAGCTAAATCTGATTTGTACCTTAGGTAAGAACGGCTCTAAGAAATTTTACAAAATAAACTCCAAATAAATCAATAATAAATTTATAATCATTATCTATACCATTGCCCCATCTTTCACAAGCGGGGTAGCCAGCGAACTAACTGCATGTAATAAACATGCATGTTGTCCCCTTCGTGTCAATAAAAATTGAGAGCTTCAAATGGGGGACATACAATTTAGATGTCAATATTGTCTTCTACGTGAGGTCTTACGAACATCTAGGATTTAAAACAGGTTAAAACAGGTGCAATAAAAAGGACCTTTTTGTGACCCTGGGTAGACCGCAAGGTAGGAACCGGGTCGAAAAGAAGTGGGAGGGTTTTAGCCAGTTCAAGTCCGGCACTATCTGGTCTGAAAGACTGGGACTCCATGACAGATTTCCCCACAAAAAAGGATTTAAAGTACACTCAAAAACATACAAAAAAATCGCGGGCCTATTTTTTTCCGGGGACTCTAGAGGATAGTTATTTCTAGTACAAACCTATATATTATTTTTCAGTAATAAGCCAACTTTTGTATATTTATATTCTTAGGCTGTTTGCAATAAAATTTACTTTTTCAATTAGACTTGTAGACACAATATCAATATGCAGACTTAGACGTATACAAACAATTTACGTTTATTTTATGTCAATAATGAGTTTGAAATAACTCGTAAACGAGTTACGAATAACCTTGTGAAAAACAAACATAATAATGTCAATATCAATAGATTTGTTTTATTGACAGTTTTATTTATTTATTTATTAAACTTTTTTGCATAAACTTCCTAAAACCGTTAAATTTATACAACATATTATTTCAAGGGTATCTTTGAGCGTTTGTATTAATTGAATTATTTTGTCAAGATATTAACATCAGTTGAAGGTCTATTAAATTTCAATATCAACAAATTATTACATTTTTATTTTCCTTTTTATATACTTTAATACTGAGTAAGGGAAATCGATGTACGTGCATGAGGAATTGTAAGTATGTAAAAGAAGCGTCCTAATTTTTTCAGACACTTTTTGAAAATATGAATTTAAGTTCGTAATAAGCCAAAATATACTTAAAAAACAGGTTAGGTCGGCAGTTGGGAGGAATATGCCTACCTTTTAATATAACTAATATAAATTGTTAAAATGCTAACACTTGTAAACAGAATGATATATTAATACCTTCTTTTTCTGTATTGTTTGTTTTTGTGTATGTATTATCGTCTGTAGTGTAATATTGATGATTAATAAATATATGAATTCAACAAGAACTTCAAAAATGTACCGTACGCTGACATTATGGCCAATTCTGAATCATAAAATAGTTTAGTTGCACTAACTAAGTGTAAGGAGATAGTTGAGTCATAATATTTAGTTCAAATTCGTATTCACAGTGTTCCGTAGGTACTAAAACTAATTTAGTTAGCTAGTTCATTTTGACACCTTAGTACAACTATAAATTTCGAGAATCTATGGATTTCGTATTCAGAACGAAATTTTAGTTGACATCTGACAACTACAATTAGTTGTATTTGGCCGAATTTTATTCGCTTCTTTTAATGTGCGAGTATTATTAGTTGCTGTAATTTTGCCGCAGAATATTGCTATATTTTGGAAGTGTTAAGTTGTTTTTTTTCAATTAAAAGTAAAAATTTATATTTTTAGGGCCCTCGCAACTATTAGCATGTATAAATTGTAAAATTACACCACCACCGACGCAAATACGAACGCCAAAATATATCGGCAAATCTGACATTTCACAATTTTCACGCGCGACAACTATTAAATTGTTGCCAGAAGTGTAAATCGGAACGTTAAAAACATTTTTTATTGCGGCATCACCGACTAATATTTGTTTGTCCCATAGATTTTACCGTTTGCCCTTGCTGGTTATCGAGTTTGTAGTTTTTTATAGTTCGTAACTAATACTGAATACGAATTTGTACTATAATGACTAATATTAGTCAACTATTATTAGTTAGTTTAGTTAGTTCATCAAGATTCAGAATTGGCCCTAATATTGAGTATAATATTGACTACCTATTATTCGTCAATAATACCTATTCCTATAGTAATAGCATGTAGGTGTAATACGTTTCTCATTACACTGGCGCCATTTGACAGCCTGATTTGATCGTCTCAAGGGCGCTGGTGAAAAGTTCAGTCTTGAATATTCCTCGTTAATTATCCATATTGTTTTAATAATTGAGTTTCTGATCACCTACTGTGAGACTAATATTTGATATCTGTAAACATAAACTCCAGATGAAGGTTTCATGCAACTGTTCCGACAACACAAAAACTTGTTGACAGCTCGAAAGCTTTCATATATAAAGTCGTTGACACTTAATAACAACATTATATGTACGATGCGAGCTTTTGAATAAACTGACCCTGAAACTTTTCATGTTGTAAGCTAGACCACCTTGGAATGAAAATACAATTTATATTGAACTTGTAAACATGACAACCACAGTACTAGAAGAATGCTGGTAGGCAGTGGCGTAACTATAGGGTGATAGGCCTGGCAAAATGCCACGGGCCTCCGACCCGATGGGGGGCCCCGATACGAGAGGCCGTGTGCTCAGAAGTAGCCTAAGATTTTAAACAAAACTTAGTAAAAATTATTCATTTTATAAATTATAAGCACTTTAAGTAAGACACAACTAAAGATCATATACACATTGAACAGAAAGCCCGGAGAGAAGAATTTTATGAATAAATATCTTGTAAATAATTAATTGTTATTTCATTAAAATTATTTAAAAGTATGCTTTCGAAAACAAAATTCATTAGATATTTAACTTCATCATCATCATCATCGCCCTCAACGCTCCTCTCGGGAGCACAGGGCAGAAACCAGCCTCCTCCATTCAGAGCGTCTCTGTGCCAATTGCGTCACCTCTTCCCACGACATTCCTTGCGCTCTGATATCGTTGTCATAGGAACGGTGTATTGTGAAAGAGGGACGCCCGGGCCAACGAAACCCCTGCGGACGGAAGAACAGTGCTCTTTTTGGCCAACTATCATTGGGCATTCTCAAAACATGTCCCAGCCAGGACCATCGTCTCTCTTGTATTACGGAGATTACAGGTCTCTGCTGGGTGCGCCGGCGCACAGCATCATTTGTAACATGTTCATACCATCTGACATCCAAAATCCTTCTAAGACACTTGTTTTCAAAGCTTAGTATCTTCCGCTCTTGAGCCTTGGTTAAGTGCCAAGACTCGCAGCCATATAGAAGGATTGGGATGATGCACGCATTGAACAAGCGACATTTTGTCCTGATGCTGAGTCCAGACGCCTTCCAAACTTTGTTCATGTTGTTGAAAGCCCCGCTAGCTGCTCCTATGCGGATTGGTAATTCCGACCGGAGATCACCCTCTGGCGTTATGGTTGCTCCCAGGTACCTGAATTTACTAACCTGAGATATTTGGGAATTGCCAACCATTAGTGGGGTGTGAGTACTCGTGCATGTAGATATTTAACTTAAATGCACAAAATAGTAGTAATACTGTTGGGAACTACGTAATTTATTTATGAAAATTAAATTACAATGTGAAAATTTTTACTGGGAGGTAATAGGAGGTAAAGGGGGGAAAATCCAGTGAATTTGCCACGGGCCTCAGATGATATAGTTACGCCACTGCTGGTGGGTAACAAAAACAGGAAGCATTTAGGAAATTTCATATAAGTTATGAAAGCGAAAACTGTTTTCAATGGGAGGCATTGTGTTTTTAGACGATTTATTATTATTATTATTATTACTGACAATAAGACGATTCTTACAAGGATCATTACAGCTGAAGGCCAATGCGATCCAAGAAGATTTATAATAATTTCGAGGTTGACCCTTCTATGGAATGTGGAAATATTTCATAAGAGCTTTTAACAATATTTTTTAACAGGAGTCTAGCCTAGCTACTGATTAATGAAAAGGGACAGTATGTAAACGAATTACAGTGAAGTCAAATTACAGGTTGCAAAAAATACGGATATGAGCTTACTGAATAACTGGCTGGGCGACTTAATGTGAACGACGACATAACACAAATGTTTCTCAAAAAAAAAGTTGCTTTACCTAGTGAATGACCTTAGGTTCGGTTGCACCACGAAGAGTATCTAAGGCACCTATTCTTTTCTTGGTATTCCAAAAATGCTGATTATTTTTAATGGCACGATGAGGACAACCTGAATGTTTATAACATAACATCAGTCTATAGGCTATATTACTTCATAAACTCTCCAGTAAAATTTTGTTCGATCTAAAAAAAAAGATGTTCTTTTTTGTATAAGCTCAGAGATATTAAGCGACTCATATGAAAAGGTCGTCCAAAGTCATCCATGATATAATAGAGATCATGGTCCGAATGAATTGAACATTCAAAGAAAACGTGATCCGGAGTCTCTACATTTAATTTACACTCACAGTATTCACTATTGGTATTAATTTGGGTTAGTTGGAAGAGATCGCGCCTTTGCGATAAAATCGCCCTCTGTATATTGATTCAGTCTACCTTGGTACGGGCTCTTGCCCAGTTAGGTAGGTCTTTGCGACTTTTAAATACACTTGTATAAATGAAAAAAAAAATAAAGAAATAAATCTAACTTAAATGTGTACTTTCTATGTTATTGTTTGGAATCAATGCACAGTAAAGAAAGAATAAATAAATAAATATATACCAAACCTGTGAAGGTGAGAAGTCGACGGAAGGGATAAATGGAATTTTAATCTTGTTTTTGATTGTATGTTACAATCAATCTTACAATCTTCTAGTGATCCCGTCACATCGTTCGAGCTGTTACACCGATTCTTTTTCAGTTCATGGTGCTAGGTTGTGGAACCAGCTTCCACTAAAAACCCGAACTTGTACTTCTTTTTATAACTTCAAGAAAGAAGTTAATGGTTGCTAGTCTTCCGTCTCATCTACTTGTATAGAGGTTTCCCATGGTTTTAAATCTTTTTTTGTATATTTATACACAATGAGCAATCCTGACCCATTCCTACCACTTATCCTATTCCCGTATCCCATCATCTATGTCGTGTCACGTATCCGAAATTGTTTTATATTTGGGTAGTTTTATATATGTATGTATATATATTATTTATATTTATTTGTTTAGTATTTATTTGTATGTATATATCTTCAATTATTTATTGTTTTTATTTTAGTTTTTGTTTAATGGGTTAGTTGGAAGATATCGCGCTTCTGCGATAAACTCGCCCATTGCACAATTTTTTTTTGTATAGTTAAATTGAATTTTTTCATTTGTTGTTTTTTTGTGCAATAAAGTTTTTTATTATTATTATTATTATTATTATTATGTTATTAATGAAGAATTACGAAGTTATTTTAACTGTAATTCTTAATGATTTCTACCAAAATATACTAGAAAAATACCTTTAGGTTCTTCACCGTTATTCTTAATCAAGATTAAGAGAATAATAGTTATGTAAGTAGATACATTATTATAGAACCTAATTACATATCTGATCAGGTTATACAGGTTGCCGAAATTCCTCAGTATAGAAATATTCATAAGTGCTTACATATATGATTTATAAATATACCTTAATTATTCGTCTTCTAATACCTCAATGCCTTATTTTTTAATAGCTAAATCATACAGTGGTACCTCGACATACGAGTTTAATTCTCTCCGCAACCTTGCTCGTATTTCAAATTACTCGTATCTCAAAGCAAATTTCCCCACTGAAATTAATTGAACTGCCATTAATCCGTTCCAGCCTCCAAAATGTCACCCCAGTTATTAATGTTACGTGCTTTTAAATAAGAAAAATGTATTTATAAATTGTACAAAAACATAATAAAAGAGAATGTTAAGAAATAAACTAGATTTATTAAGAGGGCTCAACACCTCTTCTTTGTGATTTCATGCAAACGAATTAGCAAAATTACTACCATTTTATTTTTAATATATTTTAAATTCTGGATAATATTTATGTTATTTTTTATATTTATATAATATTCTGAACATTTTTAAATGCAATTTTACATTTTAGTTTTATTTTGCTGCGAGAAATATAGTGAAAATAATTTTTGATAATTGCCGTCGCAATGATGATATGTCGAGTGGTGCTATTTTAAACAAATTATCCTTAATAATACAAGAGTTTTAATAAAAATTTAAAACCAAGATTAATCTTAAAATATCGTGAATTTTATGATGCACCTTGATTTATTTATTTACAACCCTTGGATTTTCTTAATTATTATGACAAATTGCATACACATAAAAAAAAAATCATTACCTATCGAAAAAATGATAGAAAATGTTTATAATTCAACCATTTGCTTTATTTATATTATAATATGGTATGTTGTTTACCGTGCATACTACATAATAACGTCATTATGTGCAATAATCAAGAATATAGCGAGTTTCACAAATTTTTAGATTCAGAAGGCCTACTCTGTGCCTAGTGAGAGCATGTGGGGGTGTGCTCGCTCTGTCTCTGAATTAGTAAATAAATAATAATAATAAATAAATTCAATTCATAGAATAAATACAACATCAATTTTATTTATACTCATGAATATTTTTGCATATAAAGTTTTGGCTTATATTTATTAATAAAGCTATTTTATTTTTTTATCTTTATTTTATTTCTCTTAAAGGACACAAACAGTTCAAATTAACAAATATTAACAGTCATATTTTTCCAGAAAACAAACCAATCAAGGTCCCGCAAATTACCGAAGCGTATGACGAACAAGTAAAGTTGCAAGTTAACAGTCATAACACAAACTCACCCCACCGATATCAAATGCAAAAATCAAAACAAACCTCGTGAAAATGAGAAGCTTAAAATTACACTACAATAGAATTTATAAGAATATATAATAATTAAGAATTAAAACAATTGAGATTAAAATAGTTCAAATTATGAATTGATCGAATCTCTGTCTCTCTTTAGAATCAAGAATTCAGTGTACTCCTTACACCCCTTCTGAACTCTGCCTTGCTGATCGAGAAGAAATCAAGATTTATATATGATCTATTATACAACGTACAAGTACGTCTCACAAATGAGCCCCGAACATAATTTGTGGTACTGGGCGGCAATCTAAACAAAAAACCTGATCGCGTATTCCGAGTGGGGCAAGCAAATGGAACCCCCTCCAAAAGTCATTTATTATTTAAATAATTTTCTCTGCGCCTACTAAAAAATGTTACCTGAAACCACTAGAACTAAATCTGATTTGTACCTTAGGTAAGAACGGCTCTTAAGTGCTAATTTTGCTTGATTATCGTCACTGCTTTTCTCTTTACCGGTCTTTGCCTTTTTCGTCACGCTTTTCTCACTTTCACCTGCAGGCCGTTTTAAAAAAAACATGTCCAAGGAGGTTTAATAATAAAATAATA
The DNA here is from genome assembly GCA_947579605.1 of Athripsodes cinereus. Classification (NCBI taxonomy): domain Eukaryota; kingdom Metazoa; phylum Arthropoda; class Insecta; order Trichoptera; family Leptoceridae; genus Athripsodes; species Athripsodes cinereus. Next base: position 3,330,551 of record OX388326.1, on the reverse strand, counting down.
AACGGAGAGTATTTAAAGCGACATCTTTGTGCCATAGCACCTCGAGGTTTGTTTCTTACTCCCTTTCCGAATGTTCCCGAAATAAGTTAGGCAAGTGTCATTAAATAGCTCGTATCTCAAATTTTGCTCATATTTCAAAGCAAAAAATCGCTCACTCGATGGCTCGTATCTAAAAAAACTCGTATGTCAAGGTGCCACTGTATAACAATATGCTTTTTAATAAAAATAAAACACTTATATTAAGCACGTCCACAAAGACTTTATTATTTGCGATTTATTAATGACTATCTAGATTTTTTTTTTTATAATAATAATCTTAAATTTCTCTTATGACAAAACAATAATAACAGATAGACAAATACATCATAATAGACCCGATTTAGTATTACATGATAAACGTAATAAAATAACGTACCTAATAGAGATCGCTGTCCCAAATACACATAATATACAAACAACCGTCGCAGAAAAAATACGTAAATATACAGAACTAGCAGGAGAAATAAAAAATATTTGGCATTCTAGGTCAGTTTATATAATACATTTAGTCATGTCAGCTACAGGGGTAACTCCGAAATCTTTAATTAATAAATTACGGAAATTAGATTTACCCATAAATTTATACATAAAAATTAAAAAATCTATTATAATAAACACTTGTAATATTGTAAGAAAGTTTCTGAACACAGATATTTCAGGCACAATGCAACAAAACCCAGATATATTTAAAAAAAAAAAAATGCTGGTATTTTGAACCCGCGTTTTGAACCTAATCCTTTGATATCCTGAGCCCGTAGACAAACCTTACTTAGCGATCGACTAATGGCGAACTATCTGGTATGGTGAATTTTTCCCGGCATTAGACTGTTAAGTTTTTTGACCATAACTGATTATTATGAAGACTTATCTGGTTGTATAATGCTGAGAAGTGTGGATGGCAATTCTGCCGCCGCATTAAAAAAAATATACCTATATGTTAAGATAAGTTTCTGGGTAACGTCCAGTTGTATGTCGTCTTTATAAATTCTCGGTAGATGGAGTTTTACAAAAAATTTAGAGTGGTACAAAAAGTTTGGAATATCGTCTATACCACTGGTAAACTTGAAAAAAACAACACAAAATTTTGTATAAAAAACTGGAAAATAAAGTCGCAAGCAGACAAGGTTATTTTTATGTTTCTGGAAATTTTGATAGTTTAAAAATGTCATTTTCAGCATAAATATAAATTAAATCAACATTTTATTAAAACACCGTGTTGAAGAAGGCGTCCTTGGTGATGTTTTTGATATGTTTGAAGTCAACAGAAAGAGAATATTATATTGTACTAGTGTTATTTACTCACAGTTTAACCTCCGAATTCCGCAATTGCCGGATCGCATCGTCCGTCAAAGAGTGTAATGGGGTGTTCTCACGAGACAATAATTATAAATGCCTGACGATTTCTCTTGCATAAAAACAAAATCCGTCGGTTGTCCATTGATCGCGAACCGTGTTCACACATTCCACCGGCATAGATTCAATCTGTCAGATGCGCTTTGATTTTGACGTTGTTTTCAAAATGACGGATGTCGAGGTGGAAATCGCGGAGTGTTTATCATTAGTTGAAAATGTTATAGTAAAGGCGTCTTTAAATTATGGAAAAAAACGCCACAATCCAACAACATAGATAACAACTGTCACGAAACGGGAAACATTATAAAGTTTATAGGTTACACCATAGATAGTTTTTACTATAGATACGGATGCCGCGCACCCATCTACGCATGCGCGCATCATTGCACCAACGCAAAAAGTTGAAAGGTGGTCAACTTGAGACGATATCGTTTTTACTGGTTTTTATCGTTTTAGACTAACTGTCGATTTGTTCACACGGTTCAAATGGCAGACTGTATTTTGATTTCCTAATGATATTCGCCTCGTGAGAACAACGTTTAAGTTCTCTTAGGAATACGTATGTTATAGATAACTCGGTGGATAGTTTGTGTCATTCCATATTAGCACGCCGGTGAATCAATCTAACTCCATTTATATAAGTTGAAAACAATTTAGTCTACATCACGATATCTTATATGATTCATTGCACAAGATATTTTTCTGAGAAGTGTAAATCCGGAAAGTTCTTCTGTTGGATGTGATACTAGGTTTTAGTTTCTTAATGACGATAATGTACTTCTAAAGTTTTCTCCACCTATCTTCAGTACTGCAGTCTGAGCTTTGAACAACGGCTTCCCAGTAAGGACGTTAAGATATAAGGTAGTTCGTTGAAGAATTTTCTATATCTAGATGAAAAGTTAGACTGTGGTTGGACTGAAATTTCTGGACTTCGTTTTGGAATGCTTTCTCCTTTCTCACATAGGTCGCGTCTTAGATTATGTCGTCTGATTACGGTGTTACCTATAATACTATACTATACCCTCACGCCGTGTCCCAAGTGGGGTAGGCAGAGAGAACGGAACGCCAAATAGATCTATCCTTACACACTTCCTTCGCTTCCTCCATACAGCCATCCGTGAGAATTTGATCCAAGTGATCAAACCACGTAGTTCTCGGTCGCCCGTGCTTCCTCACATCCTTTCTTTTAGATAAGTATATCCTCTTTAGCATTCTTACCTCTTTCATTCGTTCAACATGTGCGTGTCTATTAAGAACAAAAATTAACAAATATATGAACAAAGACAAATATTTATAAGATAATATATTTCTATCGTTTATTTAATTATAAGTTGAATAGTTATTGATGTTATATATTGGAATTTAATTCGTTTTGTTTAATAGGTTTTTAGATGGTGATAATAAGTAACGCCAACAAGAAAAACCAGTCAAACGTTTTGATACAAATTCAAAATAGATACATTATTTGAAAATTTACTATTTTGTTTACAACAACTTCTGAAATTTTCATATTTATATATTTTTTTATTGCATTGGTGCAAGAGTAGTAGAATTCTATTGACAAAGGAGAGAGACGTCTTTCGACTTCTTGGGTCATTATCAACTAATATGGTTTGTTCGTGTCTTGTGAAATATTTGACAAATTCGTTAGTGACTTATCCAATAACATTGAATCTAAAGGAAACAACATAATATTTTTATTAGAAATATTTTTGATATGTTTTTTTTCTAAAATTGATTTATGGATGGATTTTCATCGATTCGATCACCCCACAGTGCAGCCAACGAAAATGCTAATATTTCTGTGTTCACCAAGGTACGGAAGGTTTCACATCAGGGTCATGTTCTGCGTGTGGAAAAATTCCACCTTCTCCAACTGATATTAAAGGGGAAAATTGAGGGACGCTGAGGATCCGGTAGGAGACAGATATCCTGGCTGCGAAACATAAGGGAGTGGACCGGTATTCGAAATGTGGAGGAGCTGTTCCGAGCAGAGCAGGATACGGATAAGTTTGTCGAAGTGATCGCCAACGTTGGGGGACCCAACAAGGCAATTGAATGAAAAGAAAATAGTTACTACTACTACTATATCATCACGGCATATCCCACAGGTGGGGTAGCCAGCAGACCAACTGCATATAAAAAACATGCAAGCTGTCCTTTCCGTGCCAATATAATACAATCAAGACATTCATGATGGGTAGCAAACCTCATCGCTGAATTTTAGATGTAATTTGCCTTAATTTTTTCGAACACCTGCCTTTTACAGGAAACTTACGGAAAAGAGTGGGAGACCAATTCTTTACCGGGTGCTCCACGGGATAATTTTTTTTTTACAAATATTGAAGAAGATATTTCAATATTTGTAAATAAAAATATCGATGAACCTTTGCATGTGAACCCCTCATGTGTTCTTATAATCCTTTGAGTGACATAAAAACTAGGACGAAAAATAGTGTGTCACTCAATCACTACTTGACTATAGCCGGCATTCCATCGAGAACAAGGAAGTTTAAAATACAATGTATATGAAGAACACTACCCTAGATTTAAAAGTAAATTTACAAGTGTATTGTATAAAAAATCCTGTCTCAAGGTTTTAAGGGTATTCACATTAAGTTGCAAAAATAACACTGAGATGTCTCTGAGATATTGTATGTAGGCAAAACTGCATCTCAAGTAAATGAATGAGTATGTCTTTATAGTAAAATATTGCAATATATGGCTTCTCAGTCGGTTATTTATTAATCTGTCTATCTGCGATAGCCCTCTGACTGTAAATTTATTAATCGGAATGTATGAATGTTGATAGCCTTGATCGATATTGACTGTAAGAATTACTACAATACGTCGCCTATGAGGCGATCATTGATATCATACCTGGAATTCTTAAAAGAGTAAACCAATTTATCTTTTAATTTTATTTATATAAAGTGTCGTGAGAAGAAAATCTGTGAAAAAGTTTTGAGTTATTGATAAAAACCCATCGACTGCTCAAACATCGCAGGAGTTTGTGAGTTACAACTGTTTTAATAGAATATTATTTTTTTATTAGGTATTTATTTATTCAATTTTAAGCAAAAAACAGACAATAACTACATATATAAAGTACAGATAAAAGGTAAAACTTTCAGAGATCGGCTAATATCATCCAACACCATGCGCCACAATTAATTTTAAAAACATAAGTACCAAACATTTTAAACATAATATGTATTTCATAAAATTGACCTTACTGGGCATGAGCCGGTACCATTTTTGAGGCAGTTACTTACTGATTATTGAAAGGGAAATTTTAGATACTGTAAATAAGGAATATGTTTTGCGAACGTCCAATTTAGTTGGTCAAAAATAGCACTCTTGTTGTGTCAACGATATTTTTTGCGGCTAAGACAATACATGATTCCCATAATATTAATCATACGATGATTTATATACGGCGCCGTTTAATGGTAGGTAGGTACATGATTATTTCGTGGAGATCATAACTTTTTTTGAACAGTAATGTTTTCAACTTGCTCCCGAATATGATTGTAGGTTGGTTGTGTCTTAGGTTTGCTGGTAATCTATTCCAGTAGGTCTAGTCAAAACTAGTGTTGTGGAATTCTCAAGAAATAATTTTTGGAGAAATTTACCGAGTAATTTCTCGGTAAATTTCTCGAAGTAGAGAATTTTCGGAGAATTTTTATTTTTTTATTTAACAGTATAATAATAATAAATATTTTATTCAATCAATTAATAACAATGTACAAATGTTGAGACAATTTATCACCAATATGGCTACAATTATTACGGAAACAAAAAAATGTTAGGTACCTGCATAGAAAAAAGTGCTAATAACTGATGAAAAATCTTGATGTTTGACACCCCACATGCCCATATTTAAGTTAGAAAAAAGATTGCAGGTACGTACATGGAAAAAAAGTGTTAATAACCTCTGATTTGGGCCTTAATCAGCCCCACAAATTTTTAGATCAATGAGTTTGGCTGCAAAGTGTACTGGGCGAAAGGTTATAATACCACTAAGAAAAATTATGGAGAGAAATTTCTCTTCTCAAATCACTAGTCAAAACACATTTAAGCGTTACGTTATCGTTTCGTTTTCGTTTCAATGTAGACGACATTGCGAGAACGTGTCAATTTTCGTAGCTAAAATACACAAGTAGTTACGAAATTGATACGTTCTCGCACCGTCATCTACATTCGAACAAAAACGAAACGAAAACGTAACGCTTAAATGTGTTTTGACTACGGGCCCAGGCAGTTGGCCCTATGACGCTAAAACTCTAGAGTGGTCACCAAGACATAGAAGTGTCATGTCGCTTAAGGTCTTGTGGACCATGAGCAACAGTTTGAACTACACTCTCTCTGGGACTCTCAGCCAAAAAAGGATCCTTTTGTACTATGGTGTGATGTGGCTGCGTCCTACTATAATTACCTCATCAGAGCATCAGGACGTAATGAAAAGGGGAGACTCGATTGATGCAGAGTCGTTTTGAATTTTTTTTTAACTCTGCTGTGTTCCTGAATGAAATATTTAAGGAAAAAAATTATATGATGGCTAGGACACAATATTTACTAAATATTATTTTATTAACACTGTATCTCAATAATTCTCATTGCAATTACCATAAATAATACATATTTTATACCTGTTTTCAATAGTAGGTATTACATTTACTAGATGTGTATGCTATGTACCTACATAATTATTGTACAAGTAGGTACTAATTATAACTATGCAGTTCATTGCACCGACAGACCAAATAGATCGTAGTATACACTTGTTAACCTGGTCATATAGTGTATATTGTATTACATTGTGGGAGCGATATTTATAATTGAAAAATTTAATTTTCTTAATATATTAAGTAAACCCGTGAAATTTCGGTAAAGAATAGGTCTTCCAATTTTTTTGTTAGTTTTCGAGTGTCCTGTAAGGAAAGATATTCGTAAAACATTACGTTTAAGACATACACGTTCTCAGTTCAGCGATAGGGTATGCCACCCTTCCTTAATGTATTTTACCATCACGACATACCCCACTAACAGGGTAACCATCGTTGAAATTAAGATGTTAAAATCTCTTAATTTTTCGAACACCTACCTTTTAGTGGACACTAAAATACTTGCGTTATAAAAGAGTGGGAGACCAATTCATTTTCGGGGAACTCCACGGCTAGTGGCCATCTTGATTGTCTTACCTTTTTTTTAAAAAAATATATCTGGGTTTTGTTATAAACCCAAATACAACCTTATACACCTTTCACAGTAAGCTTAAAGCTTCTGTCGTGAAAGGGGAGTTTGCCGGCACCTGGGATCGAAATTGGTATGAAGAGGATAACATGGATATTTATTACATGTAGTTGGTCCCCTGGCTACCCTACTTGTTGGAAACCCTACTGTTTTATGTTTCACAAATGTGTATACAATGTATACGTACCACAAAGTCGCCCAGCGCTTTCATCAACGAATTGGCGTTGTTAGGGTTGAGTATAAAACTCTTATTTTTTATACTCAGACCTGACGATCCCAATTTGTTAGTGAAAGCGCTTGGCATCTTTGGGGTATTTTTTATTTCTATTTTTTTACAATGTACACAGGGTCATTTATGTCAATTATAGAATATGACAACAAAATGCAAAAACAAAACGTGGACCAGCGAAGATCCTAAATTTGCTGAGAAGTCTTAAAAAATCATCAAAGTTAAATGAATCACTATCAAATAACAGCAAATTCTAAAAAAATTAAAACTAAAACTAAAATTCAATTTGTAAATACAAAACAAAAGCACTGAAAATAATGATAATAATAACGATGATAATGAAACAAATGTGCATTAAAAAGAGTACTCAATATGCAAAATAAATAGAATACCATAATGGTATACAGATTGTGCAAAAATATTAACTAGACTAGAAAAAATGTTATTATATAAAATGTTTTTGCAACTGAAACATTCAATTCAATTGAATTTTCTTTCATTCCAGCCCCGTACATCAAGCAGAGATGCCACACCTCCAATCCCAAATTAATATCCTGTCTTCTGGATAGTCTCCATCACGTCAGGCCTTACTTGGTGACGGGAATACCCGAGATCCAGATGCCCAGTGTGGAACCCTTCAAGATGGACCAGTTGGCGTTGTCATTGAGCACTGGCCCTCAGGGATATAAAGTTACATTGAAAGATATAGATCTGCACGGTGCCAGCAATTTCAGCGTCAGCAAGATGAAGTGAGTGAAATACTTAACATTTTTTTTATTAATCTCATAAATGTTCAGCAGTAGGTATATGATATACTTATAACTTTACTCTACGACACTACGACAAATATTTCTTGATCTTAATCCTACGACACGTGAAGGGACTATAGTCAAAATGCCTCGCTACCGCTACCTCGAGATTGATATGTGATTTTGTTTGACTATTTATAGTCACTTCGCGCGTCGTATGATTAAGGATCAAGACAAGATTAAGATGGTACCTATTTAGATTTTTCAAGAGTACCTAACTCTGCAGGCCGCAAACAGACATTCAGATTAGGAGGCATGACGCATCACTGCCGGATTGAAGATATTTATTTGTTTATTCATGAAATATACGGCTTACATCTTTTACAATCAACATGAAAAAGAAAATTATACAGTCTTCAATTACAAAAAAATAAGTTCAATAAATTAAAAAAACAAAGAAATTAGCAAACATAACTAGGATTAATTGTACTTGATTCCTAAGTGTTGGTTTTTTAATTGTATTCTTTTTTGTTCAATAAAAAAAAATATTATTATTTTTATCATTAATTTAAGGTACGTATACATTTAATCTATTCGTCTCTAAGATCTTATTTACATAAACTTGGATGTAAGAAGAATATTGTATTTGCAATTTAAAGTCCTTTACATTATGAATTAATAACATTATTAAGATTTATGATTTAAGCATAGACTTAAATTATAGAATGGTAACGCAGTACTAATCTACGATGACAAAAAAATATTCAGATAATTTTTTTCTAAAATAAAATTTAATATTTAACAACCACACTAATATGTTAACAACAGAATGACCCGCAATTACGTGATAACTTTTAACTAAAGTTAACTATTTTTATCATTCTTCTTTCTGGCCCTCGCCCTTAACCCATTTATTTGAGGTCGGCTCTCCTAGTCCCCGTCTTCCAAGTTCTCCGGTCCCCTGCATCCTCCGAACGCAGCTCTGTCTCCCTCAGGTTCCTGCCAATAAAATTGTAGACATCCAGGTGATCACTGGGTTTTCGGGTCCTACTTCTATGTCCCTTGTCCTTTTTGTTATATCAAAATTAGATTGACCACTTTTAATTTATTAACAATGCCTAATAGTTGATAATAACTGTAACTGAGAATCGCTTTATCTGTACCGTACATTTTAGTATAAAGTTATGAATTTCATGAGGTTTTGTAAATTAAATACATGAAACTACCATATAAGGCTTATAAAAGACAACGTCACCTTATTTGGTAGTGCCCCGTACGGGACTTGAACCCGCATCCCTACCCTTTCGCGAGGAGTTATTTGTCCGATTTATTAGTATTTCTTTGGTTTAGGTTTACAGATATCAAATATTTGTCTCACAGTAGGTATGACCAGAATCTTCGATGTCAAAAAAAAATCAAAGTGTAGACTAGGTTATGATAAGTGTTACGTTTAGACCACATAGAAGAATTGGGCCCTAGTCATTCAACCTTTCAAAAAAAAACAAACAAAACAATGAATATCCTTCAAGCTTAGTAATTTGAGATTAATTTGAATCCACCATTCGATTTGACTCATTACCAATTATTCGTTCATGCCTCTAGTCTACATATACTAATTCGTCTATGGATGTCAAGTTACAAGAAAGATTTACGCAACTGCGCATAAGTGAGCTTTATAATGGTTCAACTTGCGCAACGGCGTTGTAAATCGCAAAACATAATCTAACCTAAATTAAAGCAATAAGCAAGGTACCTACTTAATAGAAATAATAACTTTATGGTTTTGCATTGAATTTAATAACACTATGCATTTTGAATGTTTTATATTAGGTAATTTATTATGATGAGTCATAGACAAATGAATGATGCAGATTTATAGAATATTCAAAAAGATGGTTGTTCATCACACAAGAGGTATTTTTGAAAGTGTGAGGCTGGTTTGTGGAGTAAGAACTGCTCTCGGGTAGCAGGATACTGTGTTCTGGAGACCCTGACTGTATAACCTGTTGCCTAGTGAAATAAGGGACAATTTTATTCTTCTTCTTGTGCCGTGTCAGGTTTTTCTGGCGTTGGCAATCGCTCTGGTCTTCAATGTGTTATGTTGTGTTGTACAAAACTGGATTTTTCAAAATAGTTGAATTTTATTTGGAAAATAGTGGAAAAAATTTAATTTTAGTCTGGAAATGTGTCAAAAAAATCTAGTTAATTTTTTATCTACATTGACAATTTCCTACAAATTATCTTGTTTAGCGATGAGGTTTGTCTCCCATACCGCATATCTTGATTTTATATTGTCACGGAGAGGACAGCTTGCATGTTTATTATATCCAGCTGGTCTGCTGGCTACCTCACTAGTAGGATATGCCGTGATGGTGTATTAGTGGTAGTTATTTTGTTGCAGGACACTCGAAAACTTACGGAAAAGAGTGGGTGTTCGAAAACATATACATCTTTGTTCAGCGATGAGGTTTGCCACCCATCCAAAGTTTTTTTGTTGACACGGAGAGGACAGCTTGCATGTTCATTACTTGCAGCTGGTTCGCTGGCTACTCCACTTTTGGGATATGCCGTGATGGTGTGGTAGTAGCAATAGTTAATAAATGTTTTTTCCTTATATGGCAATGAATTGGATTTATGATTTCCACATTGTGCATAATAAGCATATTATGTAGAAGCGACTTAATTGCGATGTCAATGAATATATAAGGTACATAGGGCAGAAATATACTGAGTCTATTTTTATTTTCTTTAATTTCGTAATATTTTTTATGGCATGAAGAGGACAGCTTGAATGTTTATTGTATGTGGATGGTCTGCTGGCTACCCCACTTGTGGGATATGCCGTGTTCGGATAATAGTAATAGAAGTAGTATATTTTTAATTAAGTATTTTCGGTGATTTCTGTACTTGTACTAGGTATTATTTTTAAACAACATATCTCACAAATGGGGTAGCCAGCGGAAAATTGAAAGTATTGAACATGTTGTGTCCTCTCCGTGCCAGAAAAAAATTGATATTTTGGAAGGGTAGCAAACTTCGGCAGAAGTAAAATGTGTTTATTATTTTGCCTTTTATAGGGCACTCGAAAACTTACGGTTATTAAGAGAGGGAAAACAATTCTTTACCGGTCGCTTCACGGAACAGGAACACACGGTCATATTTTGTCAATGAAAATATGAGACGTCTTATATATACGAAATAAAAATATACCTACATTTCTTAAAAAGTTATAAATATCATAATATTAATGTAGGTATATGTCGCAGTCGTTTTGAAGAATCCGTCCGTTTACAAACGGCGTCGTCGTTTTACAAACGGCAGGCATATTATAAAATGACGAACGTGCATTCCGGCATATTACAAAACGACTAGTCAAATTGTAATATTTTAGTTCTTTGTCGCCGTCTCATGGTGTTGCGTATCAAAACATACATATATGGGGTTGCGTGGGAGATAGTCGTAAAATAATGGTTCTATTTTATATCAACTATTTTTCTACGTGCCGTAAAACTAACAGGTATTATGAGTATCACTTAATGCCGCACCGATAGTAGGTATTTTAAAATAGTATAGTAAGTAATTTATGATTTATTAATTTTTGGGCTATTTAAAAGAGAAGAAGAAACTTGCCTTCTTTATATTTATTGTATTTAAGAATGCATTTCTCTATAAAATCTCTCTAAAGAAGGTTTGTATTGTAATGAATGTACAGAAATAATGGATAAATAAATAATTCAACAATAATAAAAACTATTTTTAACTATAAGACAATAATAACAGTACACTATTCTTCTGTTTTTCAAAATAGCTAAAACATATTTTTTTTATAATTGGTTTACATTTTAACAATAGATGAACTACTTTTTTGGTGGATGCTAAATTGCGTAACCACAAAACAGTTTTTTTTTGTAAACTGTAGTAAAAAAAATATCCCTTCTTCTGCATTAACAATTTAACATTTGTTTTATTTCTTTATTTTAGGTCAGGTCTTTTTATTTATTGTCTTCATTGTCTTTTTATCTCAATGGTATTTGAAAAACGATTTTTTATTTATTTTTTCAATCCATAAAGCTTTGTATTTGCAAGTCTTAAGGTAGGTACACAGATAGTAATTGGGTACATAATATTTTTATATGAATTGTTAAAAACAATTTATCTCTTTGCAATTACACAAAAAAGGATACTACCTAAATTACGCAATAATCAGGAGCAAAAAATGAAAGTCGTCTTGTAATAGTTTAGACAACCCTTAAACGTATTTTGATGAAAATTTATAATTAATTACTTTAAAATTATTTCGGTATAATTATTTGTGTCCAATAACAGTAGTATATTTTTGTAAGGCGGTAATAAGCTAGTGTTAATAATGAATTAAATTAAAAATACAACTGAATCAACCATTTTGACAAAGATTTTTTTAAATTAATACAACAATATTCCGTAGAGCATCCAGCAATGAATTGGTCTCCCACTCTTTTCAGTAAATTTTCAGTATCCTGTAAAAGGCAGTTGTACAGAACATAAAAACATTTTTTTTAAATAGACAAACATGCATACATAGACAATTCACACAGATCGAGCTAGTCCCAAACTAAGATAAATCTTGTATAATGGGTACTAACTTACTAACGCGACGATACACACATATACTATGCACTACACAAATACACCTACATATAACACCCAGATCCAGGACAAATTGAAAAAGGTCATTCTTCACTTTGCCCTGGCCGGGAATCGAACCCGGGACCTCGTGACTCAAAGGCAAGAGCGTTACCACCTTATTTTACATTCTTATTTATTTATTCTTCACTGTGCGTTGATTACAAGAAATTTTACATAAAAATATAATAATAAAAATCTTTACTGCCCAAAAATAGTATACAAGGAGAAAATAAATAATTTAAACTAGACAAATAAATTTTGTGCAATGGGCGAGTTTATCGCAGAAGCGCGATATCTTCCAACTAACCCATAAAACCCAAATATAATTATTTGAAACACAATATACAATCAAAATGCAGCACATCCTGAATGTCTTAATTTTTTGTTGGCACGGAAAGGACGGCTTGCACGTTTATTACATGGGGGTGGTCTGCTGGCTACCCTACTAGGGAGATATGTCTTGATGGTATATTAGCAGTACAATAATAAATTATCTGATGACTTTTAATTTACCAGAAATATAACTAATGAATTGATATAATATTTCACATTTTTTTCTGATTAACCAGCATTTACACTAACTTATTTTATTTATTATAATATCTCATATAACTAGCATATCTACATTTTTTCGTTTGACAGGGTGTGGTTACTAAAGGGACTATCTCCCGCGCAATCTTATACACGAATGCGTGTAAGTTTTAGTTTTGATGCGCAACGCCATGAGACGGTGAGAAATGGAACTAAAATTCTTCAATTTGACTAGTCAGATTGTAAAACGCCTAGACGTATTGTAATTTGCCTGAATATTATACTTTCGTCATTTTGTAATATGCCTGCCGTTTATAAAACGACGACGCCGTTTGTAAACGGACGGATTCTTCAAAACGACTGCGACATATACATGATCCATTATTGAGGTTATGTCACATAATACAACCATAATACTCATGTAAATGTTGAAAACGACTATACTCAACGACTTTGGGATAGTCACTTCACGCATCATAGGGTAACGATCAAGACAAGATTAAGATCATAATATTTCGAACGTGAAAAGAGAAACCCTGCTTTAACTATTCATTCTTTGGACAAGTTTGTATCAGGATTTCCACCGTTCTTCTTCATTAGCAATTTAGTACCTTCTAAATTAACAATATTTGGACTCGAACACCTTCCACCAAAGTATCATATAAAATATAATTAGCAAATAAATGTTGCATCATTGATTTTGCCATACGCATACAGACATTAATTAAGTTTTTCACCTACGATTTTTTGCCGGTTGTTAATCGTATAACGACCGCTAAAAAATATTAGTAATAAGTGGGTACTTACCTAATTACATAATAATTATACTGATAGACATATCGGTGTCATTGTATCTACGCTGGTTACCTCATTAATCATTACAAATGACACTTGTTTCGCGTAGTACTATCGAGGAAAAAATACCGATACAGTTGAAAGTCTAAACAATCATATGATTTTATTTTAATTTTTGTTGGTGGTATTATTTAAATAAAAAGTTACGATGGTTTGGACATGTTGAGCGAATGCAAGATGAAAGAATGACAAAGAGGATGTATGTATCTGAAAGAGGAGGTGTGCAGAAGCGCAGACGGCCGAGAACCACGTGGTCAAATCCTAAAGGACGGCCGCGTGTTGAGTAAGAGAAATCGACGAACATGTATGAGAAACTGGATGAATGTGGAGGAAGCAAAAGAAGTTTGTAAGGATAGCTAGATCTATAAGGTGTTTCCGTTCCATACGCCTACCCCTCCTGGGACATGGCGTGAGGGTAGAGATAGATAGATAGGTACTTATATAAGCTATTTAATGTAAATTTAACACAAAATATCACTATGATGAGACATTTACCATCTTCAATTTAGCAATGATGAGCTTTTTTGCCACCCATCCTGAATGTCTTCTTTTTTTATTGCACTGGCTTTACCATTTGTGGGAGCAGCTATGATGGTTTAAAATTTTGATGACTTGGTATTCAACATACCATCACGGCATTTTTCGACAAGTGGACTAACCAGCGGATCATACATACATACATACCATCACACCGCTTCCCTCGCGGGGTAGGCAGAAAGGATCAAGCGCCACTTCCTTCTATCCTTGCATACATCTTTCGCTTCCGTCACTGTCATACAATTCCTCATGCATGGTCTCCTGTTCAACGTGCTCAACACGTGACCGTCCTGTAGGATTTGATTTAAATGATCTTGCCATTTAATCCTCGGATTTCCACGTCTCCGAGCACCATTCCTCTCAGCCAAATATATCTTCTTAGTCATTCTGTCCTCATTTATTCATTCCACGTGCCCAAACCATCTTAATTTATTTATATTCATCCTTGTTATTACACCAACTTTCATTCCACATTCCTTTCGTATATCACTGTTACGCACACGATCTCTCAGACTTTTACCACACATCCTTCTCAGTGATCTCATTTCAACTGCATTTGTGCCACATTCATCCTTCTTTAACCATGTCCACGTCTCACTTGCATACATAAGTGTTGGCACTAAGATAGCAGAGTGCACCAACCTTTTAGCTGTGGTGGATATGTTTCTATTTGCAATTATTGGATCACCATTATGGATAACCAGCGGATCAACTTCATATAATAAATATGCAGGTCATCTTCTGCGTGTTAATTAAAGTTCAGATAATCAGGATGGGAGATGGGAGTAATATCTTCGCTAATAATAAAGCTACAAACAATTAGCTGATTATCCATGAATATTCTTAACAAATACAGAGGGCATTAGTTCTCTATTAAATACAATATGCCTGTTCTCAAAAGACACATAAATACCTACTCAAATATTTGTGAGGTGGCAATACTTGTTTGATTTAAAATGGTCAATTGCTATGTTTCATATAATTCCCCGACCAAAATTTAATGTAAATTGACAACGTATGAATCTCAATGCCCTTGAACCGCACTTGCCGCACATAACGAAAGAGTTTTGTAGTAAATAGATACCCTGCGGCGTCATCAATATACTCGCAATGCGCTGTGAATGTGTAGGTGTACGTAGGTACATTTTATTTGAATATAATATTATTATGTATTGTTGGTAGGCATTGGGAATACAGTAGTGAATGTTAAGTTTTGATGACATACCTAAGTGGTGAACGTGTACTAGTTACAAGGGGGAAAGTTCATAGATCGCAATGCCCTTGAATTGTACTTGCCACACGTCGCGAATGAGTTTGCGCATATATTATACTCTCCCTTCTGTCATAGTTAGGACTTTTTTAGGTGAATTTATGATTCTTGTAACAAATAAGCATAATTCACTCGATTTCGGGTGTCTTACCTTAAAAAAAGGAGATGATACATATTATGATAACAATTGGAGAAGTGAATGTTTTAATTTTCTTAATTGTTTAAAATTTCTTCATTGATATCATTTTTTATTTCAGGTTGAGTGAAAATGGAAAACCTTTTGAAGCCAGGATCAAGTTCCCTCAACTGAGGATAGAGTCCAGATATACCAGCAGTGGTGTCCTTTTCATCATTCCAGCCAGCGGAGGTGGAAGCTTCCATGGAATTTTGGGTAATGACATTATAAATAAGTACCTATGTAGATTGTTCAAACGCGAGTGTTTTAAAAATAGTTTAAGGGACAATGTTCACGAACAATGTGAATGAATGAATCAATGAAACCCTTTAACTATTTTTATCTCTTTTCCCCTTGTTATATCTCATGCAGCATCTGTGTTTCTTTTTATGCTTATTAAAACAATAGTTAATTTGCATGTACGAACTACCTAGTATTATCACAGAATTCCAATAAGATTTTTGTTACTACGTTTTAAGTTCGTAGCGGGGAAACAACCACGGGGAAAGGGAAGATGAAGATCTCACGGAGGGATAAATCTGACGTAAAACCCATTTTTAAATATTTCGGTGCTATACCGCACCCTGAATACACCCAATTGGGCCATCACTGACTATAAATAAGTACCCATGTAGATTGTTCAAACGCGAGTGTTTTAAAAATATTTTAAGGGACAATATTCACGAACAATGTGTAGGAACAACTTTCCTGTTTTCTACTAAAGGGACTCTGCAGAGTCTGTTGGTTGTGCGGATGAGGTGTCTGTTGGGTAATATTCTTAATATCTTCACTCAATCAGATGCCAAAATCCAGTTGAATGCAAAAACTTAAAAACTTCGTTCAACATTGATTACTTTACTAAAGCAAAATGTTTGGAAATACATCTTACAAAGACAAGAACTATGACAGAAATGTTTGGGAAAAATTGATAATTTTTTAATAGGTATGATACTATCTTTAACTACGAAAAATCTCATAAGTGTATATGTAATATATAAACAATTTTCTTACAAATCATAATACTTAATACTAACAACACTCACGTCAAACATTAAAAACACATTAATATAATAAATAATAATTATCATTCATGTATCAACACTAAAGATGCCATTTCAATGTTATTCATTACATACGTTATTTTCCACATGGCAGCAATACGAATAAATACAATTATGACATAATAATACAATATCTAAACAATGAGAAAAGTACATTTAAAATAATTTATCATTTAAACTGATAATGAACCAACTATACGACAGCTCGTTCAAAAGAACCTATATAAAGTTGCAACAAAAGCTTCATACATACATTCATTATGAAAAATCTTAGAAAGACAAGTATCTATGTATTTATTTTATTGTAAGTTTTATTTGAAAAACATTTTATTTAATAGCATGAAGGTTGATCTGCTCAGTAGTTTGATAAAAATAATGATGACATCATTTGCCCTTGACTCATTTACCCTTTTGAGAACACAGGAAAGAAACAAATATAATTGTGTTTATCTAAATTCTAAAGGTAGCGTCATAGTTTCATCACACGTGGGGTTTATTTCTTTAGCCCTTTAGGCTACCAAAAGGGCTGAATGGTCAAATCTACGTACCTATTTGTTCATAGATCTAGGTACGCACTTTTTGGACTCATTTGTATTTGTATTTTCGGACTGATCTATGTACTTTTGTTCCAAACTGATGTGCGTTTCAGTTTTAAGGATTTTAGTTTTCGAACGCAACACTTTTTCAATACCATTTTGAAGTCTTGACAACGGGAGACCTAAAGAAGACCTCACTTTTCAAAATTCGGATAGGAAAATAAAACTTTCTAAAACCAACGAACTTTTATTCCTAAATATGCTAACTTTTATATCTAAATCTACGAACTTTTATTCCTCAATCTTTAAACTTTTATTCCTAAATAAATCTACTTACTTTTTTGTCTCATCCACCGACAATATTCACGGTGATTTCTCTGACTTATTGATCAAGTAACGTAGTTCTCCAATCTCCACTTTTCTCTCACTTTCCTTCTGTCAGATACTAAATACAATTTTTTCACCACTCTTTCATCATCAAAATCTTACCACAAAACCACTTCAAAAATGTGATAGAGGAAGGATAAATTCATGGCTTTCGAAGGTTGAATAATAATTTGTTGTTTAAACCTCATAGTATGAAAAACTCGTTAATTAAATAGTAAATAGTATTTCTGATGTTTGTACAGGAAATTCCAATCATATAATATTTTTAATTGAGGAAACATATGTAGTAATACAAATATTATTGTGGTTGTTTGTATTTGACATCCTAGAAATTCATAGAACATACTTTTACATTCAAAGTATTTCTTAAGGAACCAAATGATTGTTGATAGTAATTTGTTGTACCTACAGCTGTGTGTTCACAAAATATTTGCACAAGACGAAACATGGTGTGTAGTATTTGGTATTTTGTAGATATATTTTGTATTTTTTTTTTTTTATTTTGTCAGTATATCAAAACGAAGATAAATTAGGCATGCCAACTAATAACTGGCTGTCAGAAACCAACCCATGCTGTATTGTTTAGCAGAAATTGTGTCCGACGAAGTGTAACAACCGATTGTGAGAGAACCTCACAAGAGACAGACTCAAAACGTTTCCTCTTTAACCATGTGCCCCCACCACAATGTCATAGTTTTAGACGATCCTCACTACCAGGTCCTGCTCCCTTTGAACGTCGAACGGGGATCCGCAAATATGCGAACCTTTCGTGGCTCAAGAACACCTTGCTGCATGAGGCGAATTTGACTATGGGACATAGAAAACCCTGAACCGACTAAGATCTAGTGTGGGGAGCTGCTGTTAGAATATAGGGAACTATGGGGCTTCCTACAAGATGAATCCGGGTGGGACTGCGGTGTAGCGCAGACCATGCCACATTTGTTAGAGTGTCCGAGGTTTTAGAACTAAGATGTAGGTAATATTTCTGGTCAAAATTAATAATCTCGGGCGTGATATCTTTGGTCGAAAAATTCATACGCCTCTCGAAACCTCAAGAATTCATGAAATATTATTTTATTTCCAGATGGTGTCACAGCTGATGTGAAAGGATCGGCAAATAGTTTTGAGAAGAATGGAGAAAAATATTTGAACATCAAGTCTTTCGATCTTGACATGGTTGTGAAGAAGGTGAGATTATCGGTCAGCAAGATCTTCAACAACAATAGGATTTTGGGTGAGTTGGAATGATTTATAATTTACCATCTGCAGATTCTATCATCCTTGATATAATTTTGATTAGATCAACTAAATAATCTTTAGGTTTCTTTTATTTATTTATTAATATATTTACGGTGTGAACCTCTTACATTTTATACAATACGCAAAAAAAACACAAATAAAAATTTTCATTCACAAAACAGTTGGAGCAAGCAGAGATATATATATAATGAGTTACAATCCATTGGATTGGTCTGCAACGAGTTTTGTTTTTCTTCTTCATTCGTCTCTATTCTCAGCCAGTCTTCTTAGCTCTACGTATGAGCCACAGTTCATGTCTCTCTTCAGTTGGTCCATATATGCGTCTCTTGGTCGGCCTCTGCCATTTGTCCCCTCGGTCTTACCCTCTGCGATGGCGATGAGTAGTCCTATAATAATATGCAAATAGGAATCAAACTATAACATTTAAAAATATAGTAAACTAAAATAATATATATGCCAACAACTCGACAAATCGAGTATCGTGAGCGCTTCAGTTTCACAGCGGATCTGTCTGTGCTGTATCCACTCTGCTGTGCCATTTCAGATGACTAAATAGGCCAATCTGAGACAAGCACGCTCTGTCGCATTTGGGACATGGATGTTCTCCCGCAGGTGGGCCTTGGTATCTTCTAAAATAATATTCTGCTTAGGACGACTTAGACGAAGGAAAATATTGGAGTGTCAGTTATAGAATGTCAATTAAATGATTAGTACAATATGTCAACAATATAAAATTATAATAAAGTATAGAGATGTTAAATAGATCGGAGAATATTTTTCATTGAAAATAAATTTACGAATTTAGTTTAGGAGTTTCGCAATGGAGTTTTGGATTTAAGTTATCTTTAGGGTCGTTCACATACGTTCACGTTCAGTGATCACTGCGGATGATCCTCCAAGATGAACAGGTGTGAACGGACGTTTCATCGCTAGTGATCACTAGCGATGACGGAGGAAAGAGATTACCACTCGTCATAATTTTGATGAAAGGTCCTCTCACTGAAATGACCATAAACAAGTTTCATCTTATTATTTGTTTTATTCTCTATGAATTTGTATTGAATGTCAGAATCATGTACAAAATTATTATGCAGTCGAGAGCTATATTAATTTATTTTAAGTGTTATTTTTCATTTTTGAATTTGTTTTATTATTTTTGTACGAAAATACGTCAAACTACATACAATATGAGTGAGAAAGTAGACATGGCAGTGAAAGCATAGGATGAACAAATGTAAACAGACATGTTCACTTTCGATGAACAGGTTTGACCCTGACTATATACTATACTATACCCTCGCGCCGTGTCCCAAGTGGGGTAGGCAGAGAGAACGGAACGCCAAACAGATCTATCTTTACACACTTCCTTCGCTTCCTCCACATTCATACAGTTCCTCATACACGCACGTCGGTTTCTCTTACTCAACACGCGGCCGTCCTTGAGAATTTGATCCACGTGATCAAGCCACGTGGTTCTCGGACGCCCGCGTTTCCTCACACCCTTTCTTTCAGATAAGTATATCCTCTTTGTCATTCTTACCTCGTTCATTCGTTCAACATGCCCAAACCACCGTAGTTTATTCACGCGCATTCTGTCCACAACACTCTTCTTGCATCCGCTCATTCTTCTAATATCCTCATTCTTCACTCTATCACGCAGCGTTTTACCAACCATTCTTCTCAACGATCGCATCTCTACTGCATTTATTCCACTTTCGTCCTTCTTCAACCACGTCCATGTCTCGCTTGCATACGTAAGTGACGGTACCAGAATGGTATTGTGCACCAGCATTTTAGCCATGTTCGACACATTGCCATTTATGACAATGGGTCGAAGTGCACCGTTTACTCTAGCACCCTGACACTCTGGATGATCATCCAAAGTGAAGCAATGTGAATGCTACTTTAGTCAATTCATTTTAACTCCACGACATAAACCCAGTAAAGCACTATACGAATAAGAGTGCCAATTTACAGGGAATATTTGGTTATTTAAAACTGGAATACTTGATACAATCAATGAAAACCTTTAACTATTTTTATCTCTTTTCCCCTTGTTACATCTCATGCAGCATCTGTATTTCTTTTTATGCTTATTAAAACAATAGTTAATTTGCATGTACGAACTACCTAGTATTATCACAGAATTCCAATAAGATTTTTGTTACTACGTTTTAAGTTCGTAGCGGGGAAACAACCGCGGGGAAAGGGAAGATGAAGATCTCACGGAGGGATAAATCTGACGTAAAACCCATTTATAAATATTTCGGCGCTATACCGCACCCTGAATACATCCAGTTGGGCCACTGGACTACCCCACTTGTGGGATATACCGTGATGATTTAGTAGTAGAAGTAACAGTAGGTACATATTATTTAAAAAAAAGTGTTTTATTGACCTTATTCCAAAATAATTACCTATCGAATTTTAATTTTATATAATATTGTCATTACATAGACGTATAATTTATTATATTTTTAAACACATAATCACTTCGACGATATAGCATGCAATAATTGAGTGACTTGGAATCGAAAGCGGTCAAATCCATTTTTAATAAAATATCAATAGAGCCCAGAAATTATCTAAATTTTGACTGTTTTCATTACTAACTTTACATTGCTCCGCTATTTTTCACATAAATGTCACAAGATTCGACTGCTTCCAAAAACCAGTTTTGGAACGTTTTTAAAAGAGTATTCTACAATACACTTCTGTCACTTGATTGCATATTTACGTTGATACACCGTCGAGATGTATTTTGTGCGAGGCATTTTTTCAACCTCTTAAGTGGCTTTATAAGTAATCCAATGATATTGAGTGAATTTTGTATCTATGTCCCAGTATCGTACAATCGTCCTCGACAGCATACACTTTTTTACCCCCCTAATAGCAAAACAAACATAATTCCAAACTCTCCTCTCAGCAAGGTTTTAAAATTATTTAATGATTTGAATGTTCATGCTGTTATTTTCAACATAACATACAATGATTTTATCGTCAGGACAGCGACTCTCCTTTGATTCTGTTGTTTATTTTTAATGGTGTATCTCTTGCGTTTTTCTCTCTGTCTCGCGGTCTCTTATTTTTTTATTTGCTTTGTTTCTTTTTTCATTTTTCCTGCTGAGATCACCTTGAGAAAAGCTGTTTTGGTCTCAGTGCAAAGTGACATTTTTAGGATGATTATAATAAATTTAAATTTTAGGTCCGTTTATATAATACCTTTAGTCATGTCAGCTACAGGGGTAACTCCGAAATCTTTAATAAATAATTTACAAAAATTAGATTTACCGGTTAATTTGTACATTCTATTATAATAAACACTTGTAAAATTACAAAAAAAGTTTTTGAACAAAGATATTTCAGGCACAATGCTGGTATTTCGAACCCGCGTTCTGAGCCTAATCCTTTGATATCCTGTATATCTGGATAGGTGATTTTTTTCCGGCATTAGACTGTTAAGTTTTTGTGTGACCATGCTGATCATATGGAGGCTTATCTGGTTGTATAATGCTGAGAAGCCTGGATGGCAATTCTGCCGCCGCGTAAAAAATCTTATATTGTGTTCAAAATGTTGATTCTAATGTTACTTTGTTAAATACATTAGATACTTGTATAGTAATCATAGATCGCGATCAAATGCATTGCAAATAATCTTTTCAAAACATTCAAAATGTCTCGAAACCGTTACATAGTAAATCATTCAAAAATAAATATAATAAATTTTAAATGTTTTGTAGAACTCAACTCAAAGAACATTTTCGCATACTTTTTAAGTAAAAATCATCAAATTTTTGATTTGTCGGATTTCATTAGACCAGCACAATTATTTTCATGATTCAAAAGCTAGCATTCATAGTTTTGCTCGAAATAACATAGTTTTGCTCGAAAAAAAGCATAGTTTATTTACACGCATTCTGTCCACAACACTGCTCTTGCATTCGCTTATTCTTCTAATATCTTTCATTGGCTCGCTACTTATAAAAAATAAATATTAGGTCATTGTTTATATAAACAAAACTAAATCGAATACTAATTACTAAATCACAGGTTTAAATAATTAAGTCAAGGTTTACCAACAAAATATATAATATAATTTGTCTAAAGATAGCTGGTGTTTTGTTATTCATGGTCAAAAACTATAATAATACATAATCCATGGTCAATGTGGTCATTTCGCCATGAATACGAAAACATTTCGTCGAAATTTAATGTACAATCTAACCTATTACAATATATTACATAATAAAATAAGCAAAGACGATTCACACAGATCGAGCTAGTCCCAAACTAATCATGTATTATGGGTACTAACGCGACGATACACATAGTTATATGAAATACTATACCATGGCATATCCCACATGTGGGGTAGCCAGCAGAGCAGCTTTATGTAATAAACATGCAAACTGTCCTCTCCGTGTCTAAGAATAATAAAGACATTCAGGATGGGTGGCGAACACAGAACAGTCGAAAAATTACAAAAATGAATGGGAGAACAATTCTTTGCGGGATGCTTCACGGAACTTATAATATATATTTATAATTGTTATCTTTTTTTTCTTTTCAGTTCAAGCAACGAACTTATTCTTGAGGGAGAATGGACAGGAAGTATTGAAAGCTATGCTGCCGCAATTGAAGACGCAACTCTCCAAGGAATTCCTCAAAATTGTCAACCAACTTCTGGTCAACGTTCCAATCAAACAGTTCTACGTTGAGGATTAGAAAAATCTTGAAAAAAAAAATAATGAAAGGTTTAATATAGTGTCTAACACAGAACAATGGAATATCTTCAGAGGTCATTACAAAATATTAATTTCTTCACAATTTTTCAAATTGCATGTGGTCGAAAATCATTTGTATCCAATGAGATTACAAATCTCAACAGAGATGGTTAAAATTGATTTTTATACTACTACTACTACTTTACCATCTCGGTGTATCCCACAAGTGGGGTAGCCAGCAAACAAACTGCAAGTAATAAACATGCAGACTGTCTTCTCTGTGCCAACAAAAATAAGACATTTAGAAAACGTGGCATTCCTCATCATTGAATCGACGATTTTTAATATGCGAGTTTTTTTTACGTGATTTGGCTTATAAATGAGATCTTACGAACACCTGCTTTTTACAGGACACTCGAATACTTACAAAAAAGAGTGTAAAAGGCGGGGGTAAAAAATCATACATATGACATTAATATTATTTATTTATTTAAACTTATAACAGGGATACCAACAATCATATCACAAATAATGTTAACATAATGACAACGGAACTCATTGAGATGGTAGGCCCCAATGTCAGATATTTGTCAAATATAGTTTTCTATGGAGGAAAATCGTTGCTACAATAATATTATTTGGATTTATTGGCAGTTTTTTTTTCTTTTTTTATTTGCAAAATTAAAATAAAACCGGCAAAAATAAAATCTAATGCAAATATAAACTTTGGGAAATTTGTATTCGAAGTAGATTTTAGGCAAAATTAAAATCTACCTCGAATATAAACTTTAGTAAATTTGTATTCGAATTAGATTTTATTTCTGCCGGTTTTATTTTATTTAAAAATGAAATTTAATTCCAATATAAACTTTATGAAATTTGCATTTGCCGGCAAAAATAAAATAAAACCAGCAAAAATAAAATCTAACTCGAATGTAAACTTTGCCGGTGTCGAAAAACTTGGTGCCCAAAAATAATTTAACGTGGTGACCAAAAAATAGTTCTACATATGGCAACAATTTCGTCAATATTACTTTTTCTATGAAATCTCACATTTGACAACAGTGGGGCCTACCATCTCATATAGCTATAGTAGCTATATTATTTATCGATGAATCGACTCCATGTAATAGGGAATAATCACTGTGAAGTTGATATCTTCAACGATTCGGAGTACACCGTGAGGAAATGTGCTGTGAGCGGGTTTATTCGAAGGCACATGCTTTCTGTTGAGAATATCCAGTAGTTTCTATTGTCATGTTGTATTCATTGTCTCTTATATGTTGATTGTACTTGTTCCAAGTGTGTTTTTTTTAAAGTTATTGTACAGTGCAGGCTACTTAGCCGTATACTTTGTTAATACATAAATAATTATACAAATCCATAAGTGGAACAGCTACATAAGTCCCAATTATCATTATCTTCGATTCAGCTGGGATAAGAAGTGCCAACTTTTCTGACAATTATTTACAAACCATGTTTTATTCACTTCCTTCACAATATTTTATAAATGTCATTTTAATCATAGGTACCTACTTATTTATTAAGCTTTTGAGATATGGATGTGGATCTTCTCCACCGACGAGCTTTTAAAAATTAATTTTTCAACTTTTTTATAAGATACTATTATAAATGTGTTATCATGAAGTCGTGATTGTTTTCAATTGAAATCTTTCTTCATATTTTATGTTAATCTATGTAGGTACTTAAAAAATGTCAGAGGGTTACTCCAGGCGTGGTATTGAAGTTGAGTCTCGATCTTATATTGAAAATAAACGTCAAATATATTATATTCTTGAAAATAAGACGCAATCTTCACTTAAGCCCAATATTAAAAAGTGTCCTTAGATTGACACTTACATATACTAATAATAATAAAAATAAATAGTCAATTTTTTAAGATGTGTCGTTTTGTGGAAAATGCACCGCAAGGGCCCATACAAGAATCACAACACCTCCTGAATTGGGTTTTTAACCTCGCCTTGAGCACCTCCACACTCTTCAGAGTTCGCTAATCATTGTGAATTTTGTTTCACAGCAACGGACCAATCAATAAACTTAAATATTTCACGATTGAACACTGATTATTACAAAAATGCTAAGTGTCTAGAGAATAATACCAAGAAAAATTTAAAGGAAGTAAGGGGAACAGCAGAGCAATGTAGCAGAAGTGATATCTATTGGACGAAGTTTGAAGTAGGTACACTATGTTGTTCAATCACATAGCAACTTTGTACGTTTATTGGCCTCTATTTTTAACACCCATTGGAAATAAACACTCATTTTTTAAGTTTTTGATACTTAGTACATTTGTAATAACCAGCCTTCAAATATTTTATGTAAGATTAAATAAGAAATTCACACAATCTGGAAAATTTCCGCGCATTTAAATATCGAGGTTTAAGAGTCTACTTCAAGATAACCTTTGGAGTAACTGCTCTGTATTTTATTTTATTTCATGCAAACAGTATGTGATAAGTGTCCTAATTAATAAGCAGTACCTAGCCATTAAGAAAATATAATGTTATATCTATTGATTTAAGTTAAGCTGTTAGTACAATCATGTTATATAATAAGAGCCACTCGAAATCGGGTGTTCTGCCTTTAGAAAACAATAATAAAAGAAGTGATATTTTAGTATTTAAGGATATTTTATTATTATTACTAACAACTATGATATAAATAAATTAATATTTTATATTAAAAATATTTTTTATTACCTATGAACCAACTTACAAATACTTTAATTTTTTTTTCAATCGACACAACAGCTCAAACAATGGACAATAAAAATAATACATATTTTGTGCCACTCTAAATTGGTTCAAAATATGTTTGACCACTCTAGATTGGTTCATAATATGTTTGACATCTACACTTCTAGTTAATAAAATCCAGATCACGACATCCAATTGAGTCAAAAAAATTCATAACAAATAATACAATTAATTGATATAATGAAAACAAAATTGTTTTTAGGTTTTACTATGATTTATTTGTTAAATAAGTTACCAGGTTTCGACCTATGAGGTCATTGTCAAACTTGACATATAATGGAGTTTTACAAAATCAACGTCGACTCAATCAATACAATTAATGTTTTACGCCAATTATAGTATCTAATATTTGAACTGTTTAACAGTACAATATTCTTAAAATAATTATTGAAAGAGGAAGGAAAGTAGAGGCACTCTGTGAAGTCCTAAGCGAAGTCTTTTATACTTGTAAATTAAACACATGAAACTCTTATAATAAAAGGCTTTGAAAAGACAACCTCACCTTATAATTTAGCAATGCCCTGAACAGGACATGAACTGGCAACAAATATCCATCGCAAGATGTGCTTTGTCCAATTAGGCTACCAGAAGACAAGCCGAAGGCTTCAAAGTTCTCTCATATTTATTTATTTATTTATTTATTTACTTAAATTCACGGCATAAGCCTATTACATGATAAAATACATTATACATACATAACATTCATAAATACAACAGTGACAAGTCTAACAAAATTACAATATGTCATTAAATATAAAAAAAACCAAATGACCAAACAGCAAACAGTGAACCAAATTTTATGTGGTACATGCAATGTGAGACAACATATAAACATAATATAAACCACAATGACAGCTTCATGTGTAGGTATTGCTCTAGCATACCTAAGTATAATAGTATTTCATACTGGATACAATTCTTTTTCTTATTAATTTTGTCAGTGCACACGCAGTAGGAAGAATTCCAAAATTTGGTAAATTTAATCAAGTGTTTGTTTCTACTATAGATTATAGATTGTGAGAGAGACTCGTTCGACTAATCAGGTCATTATCAATCTTAATGTAATCTATTGAGGAAATAAACACTTGTTTCAATTTACGTAACAATTCTTTGAGTCTTTTCTGTAAGTTTTTGAGTGTCCTGTTGAGGCAGCTCTTCGTAAAATATCACAAAAAAAGACATTTAACATCTTCAATTCAGTAGTGATGAGGTATGCCAACCATTCTGAATGATTTATTTTTTATATCGCAAAGAGAACTTCATAATAATTGTATTAAATAGGGTTTATCCGAGGGTACAAAACCGTTAGGCAGACCAAGGTAAAGGCTATTAGGTTACTTTAACTGAAATCTAGAGGAACTAAATGCTTAAGACGACCGGCAATCTACTGTTCAAGATAGAAAGGTTTGGAGGCCAAGACCCTACAAGGGATGTTTGTCCATCGGAAATTGTGTGTAAGAAAGCTTTATAAAAAGGCCTACCCTATTTTCATTACATGCAGTTATTTTGCCAGTTGCCTCACTTTTGGGATATTCGATGATGGTATTGGTTTTTATATTGGGTGGGCCCATCTTAAATAATTAATAATAGGTATAAATAAGTTTTTAAATTCAAAAAAAACACGTAGGTGTGTAATATTATGAATGGAATAGTTCCAAGTCATCTTAAAAGCTATATAATAATAACAAAACAATACAAAACATAATTATTATATTCTGCATGTGGCATTGTAATTTGACTAAAAATTTATTTAATTACAATTTAAAAGGGATAGACATCTGTGTAGAAAATCTGGAAACAATTACAAGGTTTTATAATAATCTCAACTACAAATCGTTATTGTAGGTTGATTATTATAGGCTTTGAATCAATGTCGCAATGACCAATTAATTGGTTTGAATCTTTGCTATCAAAATGATATCGTTTATAAGAAGTAAGACAGATTTTAAAAAAAAGTGAATGAGTGCCTACATATTATTATTTTATGAATAGATAAGATAAATAAAATTAAATAAGTAATTTCTATATTTTACCTTCTGAATACCCTCACGGCATGTCCCAAGTCGAGTAAATAGAAGGAAACCCACTGCCCACCCGGATATCGCAGAAATCAATTCTATTGACATCAATTTATCCGAAATTCTAGACTTAGAAAACTCATATTGAAGGTGGACAAGATTTGTGAAGTGTATCAGTTTCGGGCTGTGTCCTAGCAAGTGCTCATTCTGGCTTCTGTGGAACATGTTCTTCAGCTCTGGACAGTCATAATGGTTGCAAAATATCTTAAAGACCTCAATCAGATCACCTCTCAATCTCCTTTCCCTAAGAGTTGTGAGACCCAGTCTCTCAATGCGATCCTCGTATGTCATGTTTCTTTGTTTTTTTTTCCTGCTGAGATCGCGTTGGACAAAAGCTTTTATGGCCTCAGTGCAGAATGACATTTTGAAGACAATAATAACTATGGAGGCTACATGTATTTTACAGACACCTAGATACATACAATGTTGTGAGTATGTAGTTTTCTGTCAGGTTTTATACAAAGCAGCTCCATCTACCATGAGTTGTATATAGGTATGTATATATCGTCGCTGTAAAATCAAACTGGCATATCTGCAAAATACATATTTTTAACTTTAGCACTTTAAAATTTTCGCATGTGATATTTTCCATTTAACGTCCGTTTGGTTCACCTCAATGCCACCTTATTTATTTATTTATTTATTAACAATATAAACGGTCCAAGGGGTCCGTGGTTCGATACCAGGTGCCGGCAAACTCCCCTTTCACGACACAAGCTTTTAGTAGCTTACTGTAAAAGGTGTATAAGGTTGTATTTGGGTTTATAACAAACAAAACCCAGATATATCTTTAAAAAAAAATGGCTTTCGCCTTTACAAAATGCATGAAAAAAATTTAGACAAATACTTCTTATTGAAGTAGTAGTTGCAAATAAATCGGAAATTGCTTAAATTAAGAGAAATATGCAGATATGCCAGTATAACTTTTAAATCAGTGTAATATATGCTATTGTGTCACAATGGCTTCTTATTTTGGAGCCTGAGTATTGAAAGATAATTCGGTTTGACTTACATGATCGAAATCTTTCCTCCTTGAAGGTTTTGAAGCGACCGGTGTATTGCGCAATAGATCTGTCTTCTCAAAAACAAAAAAGCTATTTCCACGTAAATGCATACCTACCGGCCCAATCCCATCTGACGGTTTTTATTCAACTATACGATATGCAGGTTTGACATAAAAATAAACGAAAAGAAATATTTTTTTTTGACACCAACAACTCAATTTTTGTATATATGGCGGTATGATATAACAGCGACAACATTTACTGTAGATAAAGCTATACTTATTATGATGGTGTGTATAGATACAGCTGTAGCTGTATCTATCGTTTATGGCTATGTACACCGTTCACAGTTAATCATGAAGAAAGTGAGCAATGCACAGTACTCGTATACCAATACTTGCAGAGCTATGGAGAAAGAAGAATGGCAGAGGTATTCAAATAAGGCAAATTAATTTTATGTAGGAAAATAAACTTCCCTCATGTTTTATTAAAGATATTTGACATCTTAAATTCAGAGATGACGTAACTTTGCGAAGTTTGTCAGGAAAATTGAAGGTATATTGTAGGTAGTTATGTTGTTGTCTCGATATTGTTAGTTTTCTTCTGGAATCGCATTGGCTGTCAGCTGTAATGATCTTTGTAAGAGGTTTGCTACCCATTCTGATTGTCTAAATTTTTTGTTGACACGGATAGGGTTACTTGTATGTTTATTTCATGCAGTTGATTTGCTGGTTACCCCACTTGTAGGATATGCCGTAATGGTATAGTAGTATTAGTAGAAATGAAAGATATTTTACATCTTAATTTCAGAGATGAGGTTCATTGCCAATTAACATAACATAACATGTATAGACAATTTACACAGACCCAAGATTCATATCTAAGTCCCAAACTAAGATATGAATCTTGTATTATGGGTACTAACACGACGATACACATATACAATGCACTGAACACATATACATATAACGCACTGACAATTTGAAAAAGGTCATTCTTCATTTTGCCCTGGCCGGGAATCGAACCCGGGACCTTGTGACTCAAAGGCAAGTTCGTTAGCCTCCGCGCCACACCGGTTGTTGCCACCCATCTGTTTTTTTCTTCATAAATTTTCCTTATAGGAGACTTTATGTAAGTATGGTGTTGGCAGAGAGAACGAAAGCCATATTAGCCTATCTTCACATGCTTATTTCGTTTCTTCCACATTCATGCAATTTCTCATGGATGCACGCCGATTTCCCTTACTCAACACGCAGCTTTATTTGAGAATTTGATTCACGTGCTCCAGCTACGTAGTTCTCGAATGCTTGCCTTTTTTCACAACCCCTAAAGAAGTTCTTCGTCATCCTTTCTTCATATATTCTTACATTGGTTAAAAGTGAAGCAACGAGTGGAGTATAATATATAAATATGTATGTGTGATGGTGTTTTCGGCCTTGAAGGGTGTATTACCATCTTATTTGTCGGAGATGTGCGAGATCGAGACCATCAGTGAAAGACGGCTCATGCTTCGATCAGCACAGGGTGAGGCAAAATGTAGAATGATTGAGCCATCTCGATCTCGCAAAACAGGCTTTGGAGATAGAGCGTTTAGTGTTGCGGGTCCCAGATGTTGGAACAAGCTGCCTCTGTGTCTGCGAGAGGAGGTGAATGGAGAGAGTTTTAAAAGAGGGCTGAAGACACACCTTTTTGCTGGGAGTTTCGGGTGATGGATACGATATACGGCGCCCTTGAGGTCATGTTATGAGTAAACGGCGCTTTACAAATTGTCCATATATATCGGTCCAAACCACAATACTTCTATTGCATGCGCTCATTCTCCTAATATCCTAACTCCTCACTCTATCCTGCAATATTTTACTAACTTAAAAGAAGACTTTTATTTCTGATTAACTCGTTTTTCATTCTGTTGCTATGACATTAATTTTTTTAATGGAACAGGTGTTTAAAAGAATATAAAATTTTAAGTATCCTTAATGGTCGTTCACATTTGTTCACTTTCAGTGATCACTCCGGATGATACTCCAAGATGAATAGGTGTGTACGGGCGATGACGGAGGAAAGAGATTACCACTCGTCATAATATTGATGAAAGGTCCTTTCACTGAAACGACCATAAACAAGTTTTATCTTATTATTTGTTTTATTCTCTATGAATTTGAATTGAATGTCAGAATCATGTACAAAATTATTATGCAGTCGAGAGCTATATTAGTTTATTTTACGTGTTATTTTCATTTTTGAATTTGTTTAATTATTTTTGTACGAAAATATGTTAAACTACATACAACATGACTGAGAGTGTTGACATGGCAGTGAAAGCATAGGATGAACAAGTGCGAACAGACGTGTTCACTTTCGATGAACAGGTTTGACCCTGACACTCTGGATGATCATCCAAAGTGAAGCAATGTGAATACTACTTTAGGTTCACAGTTTAATTATTTTTGAATATTTTAATAAACCGTAAAATTGGTCAGACCTGTTTTAATCTATATTCTATAGGCATAATAACATAGAATAAATAATATCTTGATGCCTGTACATAATATATAATACATTCACTGTCATGGTTTAAGACATGAACTTGAATACAACACTTAAGTATATCATCAGTTTCAAATCGAACTGCCTCCGTGAAGGTTCCATCAACAAACCATCGACAATAATTTATTTGTTTCTTTCTTTACGGTTTCAAGTTCGGTTCCGGTCAGTGAAAATAAAAAAGTAAAAAAACAAAAGTTATCATTATAATTCTAGTAGTAGTGCATTTTATAAAAGTTGCGGTTATTAGGTAGAAAGTTAAATATTGAAGAAAATAAACTGTAAATTAATATTAAACTGGATAAGGTTTTTTTACTTATTTAATCGAAACGGATGGACTGATTTTAAAGAAATTTTGTGTACTTTTCGGGTAGGTCTGAGAATCGGCCAACATCTATTTTTTTTACTCCTAAAGGGTCCGTGGTCGGTGGTTGGTGGTGTTGGTCGGTGGTCCACCCCGATTTTTTTTGGTCAATTTTTTTTTTTAATTTTTTTATGGTGAGGCATTAAAAAATACATACAGCCCTAAATTTTCACCCTTCTACCATCAACTCCTATTTATTAATAGCGATATTAGTAATCTAGAAATAATGTATATGGCAAAACAACGTTTGCCGGGTCAGCTAGCTAATAAATAAGAATAGAATTTTATTTTATATAAGTTGTATGTTCAAAGTTATCAATCCAGGACAGATTGAAGAATAACCTTTTTTAAAGTGTCCAGGGTCTAGGTGTTACATATATATGTGTTTAGTGCATTGTGTATACGTGTATCGTCGCGTTAGTACGCATAATACAAGATTCATAATATCTTAGTTTGGGACTAGCTCGAACTGTGGGAATTGTCTCTACGTGCTATGTTATGTCATTACAGCCTACAGTTGAGGTGCAGGATTCTGCAGATTGTGGAGGTCACGAGAAATCGTTTGCCGAGTATTTTGTTTATGGATTTTATGATAGATAATTTTATGTCCATATGTTTTACACAATAATTTACATAAAGTTTATTTTGCGGAATGACGAAATAAATAAACATTTTTTTAAAGACCTAAATATGTTCTTTCAAAATGTAAATCCACAAATTCTCGAATAATTAAATATTATATTTGCCCATATTTTCATTCGTCTGAATTTTAATATAGGTGTGAATTTTCTTACACAAGTGTCATAGGTTACTTGAGATGATACCTATGCGTTTGGCTGAAGAAAATTGTCATACAGAAATCACATGCTCCGAACAGTTAGATATGAGAAAAACATGGAGAAACAGGTGAAATGGTGAACGTTATTATCATGGTGAAAAAGCTTCACCCAGTCTTAGCTGATTCGTAAGCGTCGAAACAATTAGTTGTTAGCATTGTTGTTGTAATAGTTGTTAGCATTGTGTTGTAGTTGACCCATTGTTAGCAATAGCAGTGTGTCGAACATGGCAAAAATGCTAGTGCACAATACCATTCTGGTACCGACACTTATGTATGCAAGCGAAACTTGGACGTGGTTGAAAAAGGATGAGAGTGGAATAAATGCTGTGGAGATGCGTTCACTGAGAAGAATGGTTGGTAAAACGTTGCGAGATAGAGTGAAGAATGAGGATATCAGGAGAATGAGCGGATGTGAGAGGAGTGTTGTGGACAGAATGCGTGTAAACAAGTTGAGATGGTTTGGACATGTTGAGCGAATGCAAGATGAAAGGATGACGAAGAGGATGTATTTATCTGAAAGAAGGGGTGTGAGGAAGCGCGGACGTCCAAGAACCACGTGGCTTGATCACGTGGACCAAACTCTTAAGGACGGACGCGTGCTGAGTAAGAGAATTCGGCGTGCATGTATGAGAAACTGGATGGATGTAGAGGAAGCGAAAGAAATATGTTAGGATAGATCTATATGGCGTTCCGTTCTCTCTGCCTACCCCTTATGGGACATGGCGTGAGGGTATAGTATAGTGTATAGTGTAGTATTTGTATTAGAGCGGGGAACCTCCAAAAAATAAATGCACATAACCTAATATATAAAATTCTCGTATCACGTTGTTTTTTATCATACTCCTCCGAAACGGCTGGACAAATTTTGATGACATTTTGTGTGCTTATCGGGTAGGTCTGAGAATTGGCCAACATTTATTTTTCATACCCCTTTAAGTTAAGGGTGGTCCACACCGATTTTTTAGTTTTGGACTTTTTCTTTAATTTTTTTTTATTGTGTATAAAAATTGTTTTTAACATTGTAAAAGCCCAAAGCCGTTTATTGCTTGAATAAATTAATTAAAAAATACATACACCCCTAAATTTTCACCCCTATACCATCAATCCCTATTTTTTAATAGCGATTTTAGTATGTGGCAAATGTATATGGCGGCATAATGGAGGTATAATAATACGGCAAAACAATGTTTGGCGGGTCGCTAGTAAATTTATATAATTGCGTTGCAGGGAAAACCATTTCAATTGTCAACTAAGTGTTAATTATTATTGTCGTAGTGAAAGTTAATGCTATATATATACTTGTATGTATACAAATAAGAAGTAATATTGATCTATTTGTTTATTTAATTTAAATACAGTTTCTATTACCTATCATAAAAAGTCAATAATATTAGAATAGCTCAGTGCTTATTGACTTACATTACTTTTTGTATGGCTTCGGTTCGTCTTGATATTCTTAGCTAGATTGCTGCATTCAATAGTTATTCCAAATCATATCCTTGGTTCTCGTCCAGAAAGTCACTGTACCGCTTATGGGGTCGACCTATGGATGTCCATCCAGTCTCCCTCGTACATTCTTCCTAGCTCAGTTGTCTTCAAAACTGTATCTCCTCAGATAGCGTTCTTTCCATGGTAGACAGTACAAGACAAAACATCACAATTTTTCCCAGTCTATTTATCGTAAGATAAATTTCAGAATTTGAGTTTGAAATAAACACAAGATTTTCTTCCGTCTTCCCGTCCTGCAAAAGGCAGATACGTGTTCGAAAAAAAAATACATTATACATCTTAAATTTAGCGATGAAGTTTGTCATCCACCTTGAATGTATTAATTTTTTCTTGTCACGGAGAGAATGGTTTGCATGTTTGTTACATGAAGCTGGTCTGCTGGCTACCCCACTTTTGTGAAATGCCTTAGTGGTACTTAAGTAATTGTAGTTGTAATAAACACAAAAATGTGTCACCGAGATGATTATATTAAGGTATAAATTAATGATACCTTATACCTCCTCCGTAATACAGGAGAGACGATGGTCCTGGCTGGGACATGTTTTGAGAATGCCTAATGATAGTTGGCCAAAAAGAGCACTGTTTTTCAGTCCGCGGGGGTTCCGTCGGCCCGGGCGTCCCTCTTTCACAATACACCGTTCCTATGATAACGATATCACAGCGCAAGGAATGTCGTGGAAAGAGGTGACGCAATTGGCACAGAGACGCTCTGAATGGAGGAGGCTGGTTTCTGCCCTGTGCTCCGAGAGGAGCGTTGAGGGCGATGATGATGATGATAAATTAATGAACTGTTAAAAGTATAATAGAATTTATGTATACAAAATGTTTTTGTTTAGTAGGTATCTAAATAATAAATTATTGCTTAGCGTTTATTTTTATAACAAGATCATTCTTGGCATCAGCAAGTTGAAAAACATTTAAGATTTTTCAAAGTGAAGTGAATTAGTGATAAATAAAGTGAACAAATTGCGTGATTTTGTAGTGTAAGTGTTGACAAATAAAATATAAAAATGCTTTTAAAAATATTGAGATACTTGCTTTTTGTTTCATTTTGGGCGCAAGTGACACACACTCAGGAGCAACGTAAGTAACTTATTTTTTGATTTTTTTACAATTACTTACCTAAATAAAACAATAAAGCTATGATAATTCTTGAGAAATATGACTAATATATTTAATATCATAACGAAATTAATATCTAATAAAGATATATTTTAAGGAAAAATGAAGATAATTTCATTCATTTATGTTTTTTTTTGTTTGTTTGTTTTTCTGGAAGAGATCGCGCCTTTGCGATAAACTCGCCCTCTGTATATTGATTGTATTTAATTTGAATGTATACCTTTTATGTAATTGTTTTTAATCAATGTACAGTAAAGAATGAATAAATAAATAAAAAAAAAAATTATGTTTCGTAAAAGTTGAGAAATATTACTTACTTTACTTGAATCATAATATCATATCATAAAAGGCTTAGAAAATATAACGTCAACTCTTGTGTGGCTTGGACGGGACTTGAACCAACAACCCATTCTTATTGCAAGCTGTGCTTTGCCCAACTAAGCCACCAGGAGGCTTCAAGATTATCTCTTATAGACCAAAATGACAGTTTCGTAAAAGGAAGTAAAAAAGGACTACATGTACAATTGTACAGGTATTCGTAAATAACTTCTTACTTACTTATGCAGCTATTCCTGTCCACTGCTGAACACAAGCCTCCCCCATATGTCTCCAGGCATTTCTGCCCTGAGCTTTCTGCAACCAGTCACCAACGATTCTTCTAATATCGTCTGACCAACCTGTTGGAAGTCTTCCTCTACTCCTTTTATCTTCACGAATTCTCCACTCCACTAACCTTTTTGTCCATCTTTGATCTTTAAATCTAGCAACATACCCTGCCAAAATAAATATTACAGCAATATTAATGAATACACCAATGTCTGGTTCATTTTTGGGGTATATCACATAACGCAATAATAATTTATTCATGTAAATGTTGAAAACGACTATTCTAAGCTATCACGGGATTGGCATGTAGGTACGTATTTTTGACTATAGTCACTTTGGGCGTCGTAGAGTTTTAAGATCAAGACGAGATTAAGATCGTATTTAGTTTGTGTCAAGAGTAACCCTGTTGGTCCGTCCATTTACATTACTGCACGTGTATTAATAATAATATGTTGTTTTTCTTTGTTTACATCTATGTATATCAATGACCTACATCAATGTGTATTTTTATAGAAACTCATATACATATTGATGTATGATTTATATGTAATAATAAAATACTCGTGTACAGTAAAACTTAAGATTAACTCAACAAAACAGTAAAAAAAATAATTATGAAATGAATTTATGACTATTTGATAGTTGTAGAATGAATAGGATGAAAATTAATGTTTGGAGCGAGTAGACGAATATGTATATTTGGGAAGTTTATTGCAAGAGATTTCAGATGTGATAGGGACATCGATAGAAGAAAAATGACCGATGCTAGCTTGAACGATGCACTTCGACCCATTGTCAGCAGTGGCGATGTGTCGAACATGGTAGCCATTCTGTTACCGAAACTTATGTATGCAAGCGAAACATGGACATGATTGAAGAGGGGTGAAAGTGGAATAAATGCTGTGGAGATGCGATCGCTGAGAAGACTGGTTGATAAAACGTTGCTTGATAGATCGATGAATGAGGATATTAGAAGAATGAGCGGTGCGAGAGAAATGGTGTGGATAGAATTCGTGTAAATAAGTTACTATGGTTTGGACATGCGGAGCGAATGAATAACAAAGAGAGTGTATCTATCTGAAAGAGGGGGTGTGAGGAAGTGCGGGAATCGAAGTGAAAGAAGTATGTAAGGATAGATCTACCTATATGACATTCTGCTCTCTCTGTCTACCCCACTTTCATACCGTCATACGGCGTTTGGATATAAATAGAAAAAAAATATGCAGTCGGTTCACTGGTTACTCAGTTGTGATAAATACCGCAAAACAATGAAAAATTGAAAATACCGCAAAACAACGAAAAATTGAAAAAACCGCAAAACAACGAAAAATTAAAAAAAAACGCAAAACAACGAAAAATTGAAAATACCGCAAAACAACGAAAAATTGAAAATAATGCATAACATAAGAAATAAAGAAGTCTAATGATTCAGTACCTCAACTGACGTTTCGTTAGGTTCATGTGTGTGCATCTTCATACCACGTATGATTGATTACCATTCTTCTCAAACAAGTTACAGCACCTATATTATTATTACTAAGACAAAACAGATGATGATGAGGGCCAACATCATCGGTATCGGTTATTACCTACTGTCAAAATATACAGTTAAACTCAACCAATACCAGATATACTCTTGTGGTTCGTAAGATCCGGTTTTTCTTACAATACTACTTAAGACTCAATATAAAATGCGTAATGCATGGCATGGTTTAATAAATTGTTGAAGATTATAAAACAAATATTTGTTCTCCAATCTATCTATCCTTTTGTACAAACTTAAATCCGCTCCGAAACTAATGAACCGATTTGAAAAAATCTTTCTCTGTTGGGAAGCTACGCTATCCCGGGGCAGGGTTGCCAGATGATAATTTGATAAAGGAGGACAGATGGGTCTAAAAAGGAGGAATTTCTGTAAAAAAGGAGGACATTCGGAAATTAAACAATTTTTTTTATATTATTTTACTTGTTTTTTTTTTTTTTTTTTTTATTTAATGAAAAATAGTACATTGAATAATAAATATATACATCTTATGATAATGATTCTTGGTTTTTTTACAAATAATTATAAATATCTTCACATGTCATGTTTTTGAAGTTGTATTGAGTAAGAATTAAAGATTTAACTGACTTCATACTTAGTCTATTCCTCTCTTTGCTCGGCTGAATATTGATCAGTGAAAACACTCTTTCCAAATTTGCGTTATGTGCACTTATACAAAAATAAAACTCACAGAACCCGATATTTAGCAAAAAGGAGGACTTGTAGTAGGTAAGGGAGGACGGGAGGACAAAACATAAAAAAGGAGGACATGTCCTCCTTTTGGATACCATCTGGCAACCCTATCTCCGGGTGACATTGGCTATATTATATTTTCAAAAAAAATAGGGATCCTTACTAAAACTTAATTATTTTTTTAAATACCTTTCTACCCGTGCGAAGCTGGTGCGGACCGCTAGTATAAAATAAAATACGATGCTTCAAAAATACAACAAAAAGTGAAATTAAATAATTTGTTAAAATCGCATCGTTAGAACTAAAATTCAATTTTATGTAATATTCATTGGTATTTGTTTAATAATTCAAATTATCACAGAAGTAAGTTTAATGTTAATTATTTTATCCTTTTTAATTGGAAGTTAAATATACTATTTAAAGACATAAGTTGTCTTTGTTTTGGAAATATTTATTTGTAGATGTTGATAAAAATTACACTTATTTATTTCCATAACTAAATATCTAATGTTTGTAGAATCGAAAGAGCAGTGTATTGATTAGGTATATGTATTACCTATTAAGGGCCGATCTTATATACATCCGTTAGTTACATAACCGACGAAATATACCGAAAAAAGCGACAATCGGTAACTTTTGCGTCTTATAAACGTCCGTCTGCCATATTTCAGTAAAAATCTGTAGGTTAGCAATACCGATTGTTTTGGGAACGGTTTTGACACTCAAACCGTCGCGTCGGTTTATATGACATTTCTTAATTTTACAACCTACAACCATTTTACTAATAGGTAATTATTCCTGAATTTAAACAAAATAATATTTTTTTCAAACGTGATTACACAAGCTGCGAGGTTAAACTATAGAATAATAAATATACTTGGGTTAAACTTCAATAATGCGTGTGTATTTGACCGTTGCTATGCATAGAAAAACAATAAATCATAACAACACCAGTTTATTTAACATGTGGATGAGGAATGATCAAATAGGTTTTATAAGAAACCCGTTGGTTTGATTGGCTTACAAACTGTCATCCGTCAGCATCTTACCAAAATGCTAACGGATATTTGATATAATCTTTATAAGATCGGCCCTAAATCAAAATTTTGATATTTTTGACTAGATGAGCTATGGAAGTCAACAGTCGATATGCTTGCATACTAAATAATATTTATCAATATATATTAATTACACACAACAGCTAGTCCACTTAATACTTAACTTAAGAAAGATTATTTTATTCCTAGTTTCATTATTATTACTATAAATACAGTTTAAGATTCACATCATACGATCAAAGATATTAATTTAATATTACAATATTCCAATCATGCTCCTAAAGACTGGGTTACAATAAACTCATTATTCCAGGTCACACTACAGTTACCCGACGGAATCATAAGAGTGTCAATATAATACTAACATTATTATTGTACCCATTGTTTGGCACTGTGCCAATTTAAGACCAAATAAAGGAGGCTTTGTACAACAAAAGTCAATACAAGAGCCAGTACAATTTGATGGAAAACGTAAGCTTACTCGAAGATATCCATCAGCTTTCATTTATCAAATATGATGATTTTGTTCTATTCTTCAACACTTCTATGGGATTTCCCTCAAATGGGATAATTATTGAAGAACTGAGAATTACAAAAATACAAGTTGTCCTTTTCGAGCTAAAAGAAGGACATGAGGATAGGTGGTACATGTACCTACTCTAAAGTTTGGGCTGGTTGGAAGAGATCGCGCCTTTGCGATAAACTCGCCCTCTGTATATAAATTGCAATTAATTTGAATGTATACTTTTTATGTAAATGTTTGTAATTAATGTACAGTAAAGAATAAATAAATAAATAAATAAAAGGCAAAAGAGTCGTTTATTGAAGTAAGTAAATAAATAACTATTGAGTTGCAATTTTTACGGCATTATAAGTTTGACTTTACGATGATCGGCACTCAAAAAGTGATTTAATATAAATGAAAACTTTTTTAAATTGCCATTAAAAAAGTTCTGTTTATTTCATATCTGAGTTTTTTGTCGTTCAACTTGTGTTTAATTAGTTATATAATTGGAAGCATGCCGAAAAATCTTCCATTTTATATTTCATTCATTACTATAAATTAGTTATATAATAGCATTATGGTTTTATAACTGTACTTGGACATAACTGTTTGTTTACGAAATAAAATAAACTTAACCATTACAAAGCATCATTAAGTTATCAGTTTAGTAGTATATAATTCAAAACACAGAGAGCAATTCCAATTATAGAAGGGATCAATAAGATGGAATCGCAAATGCACAATAATTTAAAAAATCTTAAAGCTCCGCTTTAAAAGTTTGTGATGCTTTTAATCTAATCATGTTTCAAAGTTTTTGTAGATCATATTGATTTCAACATGGTGTGATGATTTTTTCCAGCTTACTACGTGGAGAAATGCTACAGAGATGACCCATACATCAACGAATGTTTGATGAACAGTTTCAATAATTTGGCAGAGCACTTCAGACAAGGAATACCAGAATTAGGATACACTGATGTGAGTAACTTATAATAATTCTAGATATGTGATACGCTGATATGAGTAATTTATAATTATTCTAGATATGTGATAAGCTGATGTGAGTAATTTATAATTATTCTAGATTTGTGATGCACTGATGTGAGTAACTTATAATAATTCTAACTTTGTGATACACTGATGTGAGCAACTTGTAATTATTCTAAAATTGTGATACACTGATGTGAGCAACTTATAATAATTCTAGATTTGTGATGCACTGATGTGTGTAACTTATAATAATTCTAGATTTGTGATACAGTGACGTGAGTAACTTATAATAATTCTAGCTTTGTGATACACTGATGTGAGCAACTTGTAATTATTCTAGAATTGTGATACATTGATGTGAGCAACTTATAATAATTCTAGAATTGTGATACACTGATGTGAGTAACTTATAATAATTCTAGATTTGTGATACACTGATGTGTGTAACTTATAGTAATTCTAGAATTGTAATAGTTTGATGGGAGTAGTTTATAATAATTATAAATGCATGATGAATGCACGATTAAAGGATGACGAATAGATGTATTTTTCTGAAAGAAGGGGCGCGAGGAAGCGCGGACGTCCAAGAACTACGTGGCTTTTGTGAATCGAATTCTAAAGGACAGACGCATATTGAATAAGAGAAATCGGCGTACATGTATGAGAAACTGGATGAATGTAGAGGAAACGAAAAAAGTGCGTGGGGACAAATCTATATGGCGTTCCGTTCTCTCTGCCTACCCCACCTGGGAAACGGCACGGCGTGAGGGTGTAGTATAATATTTGTGATACACTGATAACAATTCCCGTCACTAACTACTTCGTAACGTAATAATTAATTCTCACAAAAGGTTAAAGTTTGCTAAATGCAGATTGTCATAAAACCTATTGCCATTTCTACGATATTTGTAAAGAAAGTTGTAAGGAATTTTGTTAATTTAATAAGTGAATATATTTTTTTAGGTGGAACCGATAGTGATAGATGAAATTGGCATCGCCTTAGGGACAGGACCAGATGGATATAGAGCCACCTTCAAAGACATCCACGCATACGGAGTCAGCAACCTTACAGTTACAAATGTCAGGTATGTTCAGTAAATCCATTCTTCTTCTTCTTCGCCCTCACCTTATCCCATTTATTTGGGGTCGGCTTTCCTAGTCGTCATCCAAGTTTTCTGGTCCATTCAGCAAACCCATTAACATTAATTATTTAAAACCTATATATATATTTATACCTATCAGTTATTTTTCAATGGTATAGGTTTACCGAAATCGATCGCGATTTAAATAATCAAGTAACGGATGTGCATTGTAGAATACTTAAAAAACATTCAAAATATTTATACAAGGCATCTCCAGAAAGCGGAGAAGCTGGTGAACTAAATGCATGTTATGAACGAGCATACAAGTCGTTCTCTTTGTGTCATAAAAGATACACCATCAGGATGTTTAGCATACATCATCACCAAATTGAATTGCTACTTCTACTATACCATCACGACAAATACCACATGTGGAGTAGACAGTAGACCAGCCGCATGTAACAAAAATGCAAGCTGTCCTCTCTGTGACAACAAAAAATTGGGGTAGCTTGTAGACTAATTGTGTGTAATCAACACACATGTAGTCTTTAATCAAAATGTGTTTTTTTTATGTATTGCAAATTTTTCCATTATCTCTTGTAGTGTTTTCATTTGTGGAAATCACTATATCTGTCCCTTACATTTTGGTGTATAATAGTTTTAAATTATGTTAATTTATTGTATGTAAAAGCAAATTAAACCAAATAAAGAACTAGCTCCGAATAAACGTCTCCCTAAAGATATTTTTTATTCATTTATTTATTTTTACATAAATATAACAAGAAAACAACTTACTACTACAAAAAATTTACTACTAACTAAACATCATATTTGAAAACACATATGTATTTATGGGTTAGTTGGAAGATATCGCGCTTCTGCGATAAACTCGCCCATTGCACAAATTTATTTGTGTGGTTCTACAATATTTATATTTTAATGATGTTTGTTTTTTTGTGCAATAAAGATTTTTATTATTATTATGTATTCACAATTATAGAAAATGGAATTTACTGCCTCACTAGACTTGAGTCTCTTCTGAGGCAGTATCTATATGTAAACATGTGTTGTTCTAAATTATTCTAGTCAGTTGTTGTAAGCACCGTGTGTAGTATACGAAACAAAAATAATAATAATATGAAAAAAAAATTAAATGCTAAGCTTTGATGATTGATTTCAGAACTGATCTAGAGACATACCAATTTCAAGTGACGATGACAATACCAATGATCAAAACTAAAGCTCACTACAGATCATCAGGAGTGCTGATCCTTCTGAAAGCTTCTGGAGCTGGAGACTATTGGGGAGAATATGGTAAGATACTTAGAATAATAATAAACTTATCTTTATGTTTAGAATATTTACTAATTTGTATTTGTTTAACTTGATATGGAACAACGCGCAGATGACAAAACCAATCAGATATCTCGATTGGAGACCTAGGTTAATGTAATGTATCATTGTGCAAAAACTAATCGGAAGAAGGGAGAAAAGCGTCGCAACCCGCAACCCCAGGCTGGTTTAAGTGATCACTTTCGGTGTCCGCGCAAGAAGCGCGAAAAAAGAAGCTCAAGATTTACATAAATTTTCATAGTTAATTCAATATTGGTTATCATGTGTCTTGTGCTTTGAATGCCTAAATTATAAATGAAATTTATGGAAACAATCAAACTGTTTTGAGTTTTGCTGTATTTATTATTAAACCTGGTTTTGACTGAAAAAGTCATTGTGTAATTGACTTTGTAAGTCGAAAACAAGCTACTTTTATTAAACCAATTAATAAATACAGTAAAACTAAAAACAGTTTGTTTTTGTTTCCATACAAAATAAAATAATTAAGTTTTACAAAATAAACGTAAAAAAAGTGTTCATTCTTACATATTTTTGGTTCTTTTTCCAGAGGGTGTTAAGGCTAAAATCTACTTTAGAGCCAAACCTTACGACCATGAAGGAAGAACCTATCTGGCTTTGGAGCAGCTCAAGATGGACTTCAGCGTCAAAGAAATGAAGATGGGAGTCGAAAATGTTCACAACCAAAATTCTATTCTACGTTAGTATTCATTTTGTACTATACTACTATTTCATCACGGCATATCCCACAAGTAATGCATCCAGCAGACCAGCTGCATGTAATCAACATGCAAGATGTCTTCTTTGTGTCAACAAAAAATAAAATTATTTTTCGAGCATCTGCCTTTTACAGAACACTCGAAAACTT
Source organism: Athripsodes cinereus (assembly GCA_947579605.1). Taxonomy (NCBI): domain Eukaryota; kingdom Metazoa; phylum Arthropoda; class Insecta; order Trichoptera; family Leptoceridae; genus Athripsodes; species Athripsodes cinereus. Next base: position 3,285,993 of record OX388326.1, on the reverse strand, counting down.
ACGGAAGAGTGGGAAATCACAATATCTTTGTCAGTTCCTCCACGGTGAATATTAATTTTGTTTTGAAACGTCAAAAATTCGGCTTTGAAAATAGGGGATATAAAAAAATTATTTATCTAACCATACTATTGCAGAATCTCCCACAATTGGAATAATCAATGGACTAATTTAATAATGAACAAACAAGATTTTTTTTCTGCGCTATTTAATTTTAGATATTCAGAATGGGCTACGTACCTCATCGTTTAGGAAGTCAATAGTTTAGTTCGTAATATTTTACGAAAACGTACCTGCCCTTTGCAGATCGTCTGAAAACTAAGAAAATAGTGTGGCGAATAATTCTGGCGCTACTGGGAAAATCACGGTGATCATGTTTTTCTCGTCTAGTCAATAGACTATTTATATTTATTTAATATCGTGAAAACAATTTCCTCCTTAACGATCTATAATGTTTTACATTTTATTTCAGATGCTGCCTTGAATCTCTTCATCAATACGAATGCCCAGGATCTTCTGAAGGAGATGAAACCAGATCTGAAGAAGAAACTCGTCCAGAATATGTCTGGTTTTGTCAGCACGCTCATGGAACAAATACCATATGACGCTTGGATAGAATAGATGTATAGTAAAAATATGATGTTATATTTTTTAAAATCTAAACAAACAGGGATTTTACCCTTGACACAGTATTCTTCTTCTACTATTTTTTCTCAGACTGTTTCCATTCTCACCTGGACAAAGGGCTGCTCAATTCATTTCCATGAGCCACCCGTAATTATCTCACAGTGATTTCCAGAATACCATTTTATCCAGCAAATACGGTGGGTAGGGGGAGTATTAGGCCGTTAAGCAGCTTTCTTTGGTGCTATTTTTGCCTACTTTGTCACTGTTAAGCGTAGTTTTCGCATTTTGCTGAATTATTATCGATAGATCGAGCGAAGATATTATAGACTAATTCCTGTTCAAAACAACCAGACCACGTTGCTCAATGTCTTAGATTTTTTTATACTTTGCCTGTTAATTGCCTGATATGTTGAGACTTTCAAACAAGTATTATTTTTTTTTACTCTCGAAATTTTTTTTGGCGTCCATTTTTGTAACGTACCATGGGTGATTTTTAATGAAAATAGATCTTCCGTATTAGAGAATAGATCCGATGATCAAAAATATTTTTTAAACTAGAAAATTTTGTACTTAAATTTTTTTTTTTTTAAATTATCTCGATATGTTAATAAATAAAAAAGGTTAAATAATTTTTCTAAGATCTATTTTCATTAAAAATCACCCATGGTACGTTACAAAAATGGCCGCCAAAAAAAAATTTCGAGAATAAAAATAAAATAATACTTGTTTAAAAGTCTCAACATATCAGGCAATTAACAGGCAAAGTATAAAAAAATCAAAAACATCGAGCAAAGATTTTTCCATTTTTTGGGTGTTTTTGTTTGGATCGATATTATATAGACATAAGACAGTGTATGTTGAGAAATATTTGTAATATTTTTGTAACAATTTAGAGCAACTGTCTCCTCGTGTCGCCGCTGGGTTGCTTTTGTCTCAAGGTATCGCTATTTGCTTTCCATTATTTGGTTCGAGTTCCTACATTGCTAATACCTAAGTTTTTTACTTAACAGACACCTCATCTGCATAACCAACAAACTATGCAAACTCTCTATATTAGAAAACAGGAAAGGTATTCCGAAGCTTACGAATTGGCATAGGCTGGTTTAAGTGCGCTTTACTCATGATACGTTCATTAACCCCACCAATTTCTTTTCCAAACCATTATGTTCGACATCTATTGAGAATATCCACATGCCAATTAACTAACAGCAACCTTCTTTTTGATTGATGTGTTCGAGGCTGTTGAAAATCTATCGTTGATTGTCAACCTGCAACACTAGATGGCGCCAGAGGACAATACTGTTCTCATATTCACATTGTATCTTTGACTAGTGTTTTATAAATGTTACACATTTACCTACATAGTGTATGCATTTTGTTGATTGTATAGATGAGTGTATAGGTAGAAAGAGATGAAACCATCCGACAAAAGACAAAAGTCGATGACGTTGTTGATAAAGTCTCCAAGCTGAAATGGCAATGAGATGGTCGTGTAGTAAGATAAGAGGATGTCAGATGACTTCCAAAATTCTTGAATGGAGACCGTGCGAGGACAAAAGAAGCGTAGGAAGACCCCATAAATGTTGGGTTGACGATATTGTCCAGATGATGGGAAAACGGTGATATTGTGTTGCTCGAGATAGGAAAGTGTGGAAAAGTTTTGAAGAGGCCTATATCCAGCAGTGGAGAGAAGAAGGCTAGCAGTAAGTATAGATGAGGTGTCTGTTGTATTATATTCTTAATATCTTCACTTACGCAGGTGTAAAAAATCCAAGAAAATGCGAAAACTATTATTAAAATCTGTAAACTAATTTATTTTTTAGGCTAATCTATTATTATTTTTTATAATTTTCTACCTATTTATCTATAAGAAACCAACTATATAAAAATAAGTAGGTACATAATATTAATATTTTTTATGTATATCGTTATTACTTATTGATTAAAACATAAATTAATGGAAAATTTTTCATTTGAGACCATCTATTAAAAAAATCATAAAGCATTATGTGATGTCATCATAATACTGTTACTGCCATCTGTGCAACATGATGAAAAGACAGTATTTATTTTATAATTTTATTTTATTTATTTTTCTCTTCGATGAAGATAATAATCTTCTCCTATAAATACGCAAGATATTTTTTTTTTAAATATATCTGGGTTTTTGTTATAAACCCAAATACAGCTTTCCCAGTATGCTTCTAAAAGCTTGTGTTGTGAATTTTATAAAAATAAACATAAAGATGTAACAAAATTGTAGTAAGTTGAACAAAACAACGATAGTAATAGAATAAAACAATTATATTAAATTATAAAGAGATTGGATAAAGTTTGATGAATAAAAATAATAAAAGGGGAAATGTCATAGGTACCTAAACAAATTAAAATAAATCACCTGAAGAAAATAGAAGATGAATTTGAGCTTATGACAAGTCTAAATACCACAAAATACTTATTTTGATTTTCATTTTAAATATGTCAGAAAAAGATAATCACCTTACTTAAAACATCATCTCGTGGAGTCTCCTGCAAAGAATTTGTCTCCCACTCTTTTCAACTGTTTACGAGTCTCCTGTAATAGGAAAGTATTGGTAAACATTATATACATATCGTATACCCTCACGCCGTGTCCCAGGTGTGGTAGGCAGAGAGAACGGAACGCCATGTTTATCTATTCTTACATACTTCTTTCGCTTCCTCTACATTAATCCAGTTTCTCATACATGCACGCCGATTCCTCTTACTTAACACGCGACCGTCCTTGAGAATTTGGTCCACATGGTCAAGCCACGTAGTTCTTGGACGTCCGCGCTTTCTCACACCCCCTCTTTCACATAATATGAGACTTTAAAATCTTCACTTCAGCGATGAGGTCATGCCACCCATCCAGAATGTCTTAAAATCTATTGGCAAGTAGTGGACGACTTGTATTATGTTTATTACATGCATTTGTTCCGCTGGCTACCCCACTTGGGGGAAATATAGGGTATAAATAAATAAAAAACAGATTTATGGAATTTGAAAACATAATATTTATTTAATTCTCTATAAACAACCTTGCAACTAGCAGTAAACACACAAAGTATCTTCTCTACGCCATTAAAATGACAGCAACTATTTTTAACAACTACTTCTTAATATTATCACAGTTTTATGGTTATTAACACAGGACCTAATTACATCTGATCTGCTGGCTACCCCACATGATATCGTCGTTGCATATTCAAAAAGAGCTAGGTATGTGCGAACATTTTTATTTAGGCATAGGTACTCTTTTAAAAACTGTTCATTAGGGGCATTTAAATTGTTGTTTGGACTTTATATTGGCATGTGATATTATTCTTTAAGTATTGAATTTCAATATTTGATACTAAGAATCACTTTATAAAATGGTTATAATGTCATTATAAGCAGTTTATTTTAGAAATGTCAAATCATTTATGAATTCACATACCCTTTTTTAAAATATGCAACGACGATATTATGCCGTGATGGTATACAGACCTAAGTACATAAAAATAAAATATTCATAACACTACTATAAACATTTTTGCAAATTTTGTAAACTATCTGAGTTCTTATTTAATCCTTCCACCTTCTAATAATCTATTGAGGGTTTTTATTGTATACATTCTGTATATTATACTCTGAATGGATGAGGTTTTTCTCTGCTCTGTGTTCTCGGCAAGAACGTTGTAGGGTGATTGAGTACTATAATTTATTTATTTGGAAGAGAAAACATCATGAAAGTTCGTCATAATTAAATATTCCATTTGATTAAATTAAATCACTATGTCTTGACTTCAAGTACCTACTTATTATATTTTTGAATTAGCTTTTCGAACTACGTCCATCCTCAGTAAAATGTTTATGTACTCTATATTCATGACCTCAGAGGACATGTGCTTACGCAGGGGAGGGATAAAAGGGGACAGCTCCCCTTCCTAAGTATCATTAAAATATATCATCGGAAAATAGGCACAATAGATGCACTTTGAGAAAAAAAAAATGCTTTGAAGGTGCGCCCATGAATATATCTAAGTATATATGGCTGAGAGGAATGGTGCTTGGAAACATTAGCATCCGAAGATTAAATGGTAAGATCGTATAAGCTATATCCATTGACAGTTAAGTGTTGAGAACATCGCATAGGAAAGCACGAATGAGTAGGTATAAGTGATGGAAGCGAAAAGTGTATTTGTGAGGATATAGGAATAAATGACCTTTGATCCTTTCTGCCTACCCCTCAAGGGAGGTTGCGTGAAGGTTATAATGATATTCATCTCAATAAAGAAATACAAGACAGTTAAATGTATGAAAAATTTCCAAGCAAAATTAATCTACTAAAACTCTTCTAACTATTGATTTCCCTGATCTCCTCAAGTCTAATTGAATTTTTGGTTGATACTGATTTTATGGCAAAGATATTCTTACGACTCTGGAAACAGTTGAGGGTATGTAAACTGACTGACAATAGAGTTGGTCATATTAAGAAGCATGGTAGAAAGGGCTCTCTCCAAAGCTGGGAAAAGCTCCTTGCTGAAAGTGTCGAAGTTCTGGTTGATAACGTCGTTGATGACATCGCCTGAAAAAAGAGAATAAGAAAATTAAATAACAGGATGTAGTCTCATTTATTTCTAAAATTTCTTTTTATTGCACATTTTTTTAAGGATTTGAGCTAGGATAGAATTAGTAAGGAATATATTTTATGCTGTATATAATAGGTTAATGCATAGTTATATTTTTTTGTCGAGTAAGAGAAATCGGCGTGCGTGTATGAGAAACTGGATAAAAGTAAAGGATGTGAAAGAAGTACGTAAGGATAGATCTATATAAATATGGCGTTCCGTTCTCTCTGCCTACCCCACTTGGGACACGGCGTGAGGGTATAGTATAGTATAGTTGTAGTATTTTTTTATTTATGCAGTTTTTAGTACCTAATTTGTATTCTGTGCGACATTGGAAAGAAAACAATCTTGGCTGGGTCATATTTTGAAAAAAAAATAACAGCACATAAATTGACCAAATTAAACACTGTTTTTTTATGGGTACTTTCCCTCATGATACCCTCTTCCAGAATATATTTATGTATGCGAAAGGAAAAAGGGGATGTATCGAAAAACACTAGATAACAGGAGAGCCAAAATAAAATCTTCTGCTTTACAGTAAAGGTAGGTTTTAAGAACACCAACCTTTTGCAGGGCACTCGAAAACTTACAGAAAAAGAGCAAACCCTATTCTTCATCATTTATTTTATTTAATTATTAATTTTGCAGACGGTTTTTTCCGATGATGTGATATTTTTTCAGTACCTCGTATTTCGAAGAATTTTCTCATTGTCACTTAGTTATAGACATACAATGTTTACTTATTGTTCTACCATATCGGGTAAAGTTGTAATAGTTTGGTGTTTGTACGAGTATGTACATAGATGACAATGAAAAACTAACATACCGAGATACGAATTCATTGTTTTTGTTATTGGCACGTTTTGAATTATTGAAACATAAAGGTGCATGGTGTGTTTTGAAACATGTCCTATCAAATCTGACCTTCTGACATATTGGGCAGTATAAAAGTTCAACCGAAATAAAGAATGAACGACGATTTTTTATTTTCTATAAGTATATGTATTCAGCGATGAGGTTTGCTACCCATCCTGAATGTCTTGATTATATATAGGCACGGAGAGGATTGATTAAATGTTTATTATACGTAGATGGTCTGCTGGCTGCCCCACTTGTGGGATATGCCGTGATGACATAGTATAGTAGTAGTTGTACTATGTGTACCTATATTTATGTATACCTATTTTTTTTTTTTTTCCTTAAAAGGTCAAGGGACTTATATCCCTTGTGTCACTGCGACCATAACAGATCTATTGTGACATCCTTCTGTGTCATATCTCACTCTCAAGACCTAGGTGCGTCATGTAGCTCACTATTTGTCTTGGTGTGAGAAGTCTCACTTTCTCAGAGTCCAGCAGTGGACCTCCGAGGATGTGACTTCGGTTGCGAGCGAGTGCGTCACAGTTACAGAGGATGTGGATGGGCGTTTCATTATCCTCTGAACAGAATCTGCAGGTTGGGGTATCTGACAATCCAATTTTTGTCATATGTTTCCTTAGTCTGCAGTGTCCTGTCAAGGTCCGGGTTAGAATCCTTATTTGATTTTTATTAAGTTTTAGAATTATGTATACCTATACCTATACATACATTAATTTTTTGGTATGTGTTTATGTATTTTTTTCGGTGTCCATGTTTGTGTATGTATGTAGAATTATTTTATAATTATTGTTTTTTGTTGCATTTTTGGGTTAGTTGGAAGAGATCGCGCCTTTGCGATAAACTCGCCCTCTATGTTTGGATAATATCTCTTTGAATGCATTTTTCCTTAAAATTGTTTAAAAGTATATTGTGATAAATGTACAGTATATAATTTATTTATTTATTTATACAGTTGTATACGGCCCAAGCCTTTTACATGTTTAAATATAAGACAGACTACAAAACACATAACACACATAATGAATAAATAAATGTGTTATCAGCTAATAATAAAATAAATATTACTCTACAGACACTTCTACCTTCAATTGTAAGAGCAAAGGTGTTCAGATTCTGACGAATCGGTTTAGGCTGGTTTAAGTGCTCGTTACCTATGGTACGTTTATCAATCTCTGTTTCAAATCGTTATCTTCGACATCTATTGAGCATATCAATTGGTTGTGGGCATGAGGTTTTTGTTAGTGAGCCAGGTGTAAAAATCCCAGCAAAAATGCTAAAACTACATTTCATATTAGTATCTAATTTGTTTGATTACATTAAATCGGACGGTCGGATTACATAGTTCGATGATGTATCAGAAGATTAATAGTAATAATAATAATAATATTATGATAGCATTGACATCGTAAAGCAAATATGGAACTATCACGATATACACGTGTGTGTGCGTGTATTCCACGCATACAAGGTGACATATTATTATTCGTGTTTAGTTTAGAGAAGAAATTATCTCATCGAATAATCGAAAAATTGTGCATTTTATAAAATATAACTAATATTTAGAATTCTTTCGTTGTTCCTATGGGCTCCTGAATTTACCCATACCTACTGTCAAAATATTTGCACTTGTAAACAGAGCGTATTATTTATGCCTTATTGGTCTTGTATGATTTTTTATAAAGTTCGACTTTCCAGTTCAGCTCAAGTAGTCGAGATTATATTCGAGAAATTGGCATTTTTGTAATTTTGCCAAAGAAACAGACAAACAAACAGAAAGTGAAATATATTTTATAATAATCGCACTGTGAAAGGTTGTCTTTTTTCCGTTCAATTGTTAAACAATTCGAAATATTTACATATTTGTGGAATTGAAAATAGTCAAAGGTATTATTTTTTCCATAACAAAATAGGTATTTAATATTTAAAGTAAACCATGTATTTTTTATAGTTGGATTCGAAATTGCGTGTATTACCAATTAAATCTAAATTTCAGATACTTTCTACTTGTTGAGTTATGAAATTGGACAGTCAATATATTGTATTTAGTGAAATGCTGATCATGAATAAATAAATAAATAAATATGATGGTAATAAAATGTAATGCTACTGGAAAACGTTAAAAAAATCTAATCATTAAGAGGGCTCAACACCCGTTCTTTGTGATTTCATGCAAACGAATTAGCAAAATTACTACCATTTTATTTTTAATATATTTTAAAATTTGGATAATATTTATGTTATTTTATATATTAATATAATATTTTGAACATTTCTAAACGCGATTTTAACATTTTAGTTTTATTTTGCTGCGAGAAGTATAGTGAAAATAATTTTTGAAAATTGTCGTCGCAATGATGATAGGTTGAGTGGTGCTATTTTAAACAAATTATCCTTAATAATAACAAGAGTGTTAATAAAATTTTAAAACCAAGATTAATTTGAAAATATCGTGAATTTTATGATGCACCTTGATTTATTTATTTACAACCCTTGGATATTCTTAATTATTATATCAAACTGCATACACATAAAAAAAATCATTATCAAAAAAAGTATAGAAAATGTTAATAAAGCAAGCATTTGTTTTATTTATATAATAATATGGTATGTTTTTTTACCATGCATCCTGCATATATAACGTCATTATGTGCAATAATCAAGAATATAGCAAGTTTCACAAATTTTTAGATTCAGAAGGCATTCTCTGTGCCTAGTGAGAGCATGTGGGGGTATACTCGATCTGTCTCTGAATTAGGAAATAAATAAATTTAATTTATAGAATAAATATAACTTTAATTTTATTTATATGTGACAACATACTATTATTTTATGCTCATGAATATTTTTGCATATAAAGTTTTGGCTTATATTTATTAATAAAGCTATTTCATTTATTATTTAAATAATTTTCTCTGCGCCTACTAAAAATTGTTGCCCGAAACCACTAGAGTTAAATTTGATTTGTACCTTAGGTAAGAACGGCTGTTAAAGAAAATATCATCATAATAATCGCTGGTATGTCGTCAGCGCCCAGTCACAAATACAATACATACAATGGTTAACTGGGATGAATTGAAATATGTAAGCATTTCGTTCTACTACAGATATTCGAGATACAGATATACAGATCGATACAGATACGCGAGAGAGACGTCTTTCCACATTCGAGGTCAAAATTTAGATGTAGTTCGATGCTGTTATACGAGTCCCTCAATACAGTGACACCATAAACCAATTCATTCAAATCAATTACATTTATAAACTAATAATTAGGTATGCACTACAAGTTCTCTGCTGCCTTCCAAGGTTCCCATACAACGGTGGAATATATGTACCTAAGTAGATTATATAACACAATAATATAACGTATTTAGCAGACACTGTAATCGCTGTAGCAAATCATTTTCATGTTATTACTATAAGTAGCAGTAATGCCCTTGGTGCAGTGGTTATTAGTCTAAATCTTAATTTATAACGTTTTGTGTACGAGTCCCGAATGACATATTATAATGGCGACCGGTGTGGCGCGGAGGCTAACGCACTTGCCTTTGAGTCACGAGGTCCCGGGTTCGATTCCCGGCCAGGGCAAAATGAAAAATGACCTTTTTCAGATTGTCCTGGGTCTGGGTGTTACATGTATATGTGTTTAGTGCATTGTATATGTGTATCGCCGTGTTAGTACCCATAATACAAGATTCGTATCTTAGTTTGGGACTAGCTCGGTCTGTGTGAATTGTCTACAAAAAAAAAAAAATGTGCTTATTTAAGGGCAGTGCCCACCACATAAATTGTGCCGTACCTGTAGGCCTAGTCAAAACACATTTAAGCGTTACGTTTTCGTTTCGTTTTCGTTCAAACGCGGACGACGCGACGTTGCGAAAACGCGTAAATATTCGGAGCTAAAATACACAAGTAGCTCCGAAAATTGATGCGTTCTCGCAACCTCGTCTTGTTTGAACGAAAACGTAACGCTTAAATGTGCTTTGACTAGGCCTACAGATGATATGCTTTTTTACCCATCGAATAGTAAGACAAACATAATCCCGAATTCCAGAGGCAAGATAAAGTGTATCTTATACTTGAAAACACCTTCCAATACACCGTTCCTATGACAACGACATCAGAGTGTAGGAATGTCGTGGGAAGAGGTGATGCAATTGGCACAGAGACGCTTTGAATGCAGGAGGCTGGTTTTTGCCCTATTTCGGACGATGATGATGAATGCTTGGAGAATTTGAATGTTCACATAGTGTTAAGAATTTTAGTACGTAGCAATACGTAACTGTAAGAACATAGTTTGTAAGAGTATTGTAGTAGTGAGTAAAAGCCTTGTAGTGAGTTTCTCGTCCAAGGGACATTAAGGGTTGTGATTTAGAGGGAGGATTTGTCGGGGGGAGCCTTTAAGGCAAATCCTGAGCCTTCCTTTTGAATTTTTCTTTTTTGTTTCATTGAGTCTGGATGATATAGGAGCTCAGTTCTCAAAACATCCAGGGGAAAGTGGTGGGAAACCCTTAATGCTTAGTGAAGATCTATGGACAATGGAAAATTAAATTGGTGGTCCTATGTAAGAAAGTAAAATTGTTTTAGGTACCTAATATTCCATCACCGCCAAAGAGGTTGTAAAGACGAATGCTTCCCTTTCCAACTTGTATCTTCAGATCCATACTTCTCACATTAATGTAGGTCTCTCCATCTCTTTCTACCATTTCTGTTAACATTTTGGTGGTCCCGATACAATTGGCTGAAAAAATAAAAAAGGCAGTTTATAAAAAGGAATTATTGAATTGTTTACTTCGACAACGGTCGAATCTTCTTACAAGTTATTGAGTGGCTTGCTATCAGTAGAGCCCAAACTGAATATTGACATAACTAAAATAAACTGAATACAAACTTCGAAATTCTCTCCTATTTTTTATATTAATTTCAAAGGATTTTAGAAAATGAAGTTTTATAGAATTTGACATTAAAAATCCACACCACACTTTTAGAAAAAAACATTAAAAAAAGTTTTTTTCAATTATGTCGCGAAATTATTAAATTATTATCATTGTAAATTCCACTAATTATATAAATAGAATTTTTCCGCCTGAGCGTCCTTCTTTCACTATACACCGTTCCAATAACAACGATATCAGAGCACTGGGAATGTCGTGGAAGGAGGTGACGTAATCGGCGCAGAGTCGCTCTGAATGCAGGAAGCTGGATTCTGCCCTGTGCTCCCAAGAGGAGCGTTGAGGGCGATAATGATGATGATGATGATTATTTATATTAATTATTGATACATTACATTTCGCATAGGAAATTTAATTATAAATTTTCAAGGTAAAACTTATTTAAAAATACGTGAAAATGATTCAAACAAAACCTTTGTGTCGGCTTACCGCAAGACGACACAATTGAAGATTGTCATATAATTAATTATTTATAGCTACAAAATAAATTATCGCATCAAATGCGGATATATTGTCAAGTCGGTGATTGCACAAATTATATACACAAAAATAAATAAATAAATACAAGAATGTTGTCATAATTATTTGTGTTTTGTCAGTATAAAGACCTTGGCTAGACCACAAAATAAGTATATAAACTATACCTATTGAAATGTGACAAATCTATATGTTTTATGTTAATTATACATATATAGACAGAATAAAAATATCCGTGGTTTTGTTGGAGTAGAACAAGTCTATGATTTATTTCTTGAATCAGTAGGTAACCAATTGACAATTCAAGTTCATTCCGTGAAGAACCTGGCGAAGAATTGGTCTCCCACTCTTTTACATAGTTTTTTCAGTGTCTGTAAAATATACCTATTCTTTCTATCTGTTCCCTCACGCCGTATCTCAAATGGGGTAGGCAGAGAGAACGGAACGCCCCTCCTTTCAGGCAAGTATATCCTCTTTGTCATTCTTTCCTCTTCCATTCGTTCCACATGACCAAACCATCTCAATTTTAGGTGAACACATTGAAACTTCGATTATTTTGAATTATTTTTATGTAGATATGTAGTACTTTATCTGGAGTATAAGAATCCGGTCTAATATTATGGTTTAATTAAGCACAAAATTAATAATTTGCATTTTTAGTAAGCATTTGACATATTGTCACAAGTACTTAATTTTTTACGTTTGACTGATTTGTAGGTTAGGTTAGTTAGGTAGTGTGATGTTTAATTTTGCATGAACACATTTATTGACAACAATTTCTTATCATATAATTTCTCAAGTGAAAAACTAAATAATTACGTGAATATAACTAGAAAATTATATTTTTATTTTGTAAAGTTCGACTCTCCTTAATATTTACCGAAAAAAATGTTCATTGTCATCAGATCTATGCTTGTACAGACGTCAAACTATTTAAACTTTACCCGATATGGTAGAACAATAAGTAAACATTGTATATCTTTAACTTAGTGACAATGAGAAAATTCTTCGAAATACGAGGTACTGAAAAAATATCACATCATCGGAAAAACCAACTGCAAATAAAGTAAACAAATAAAATTTATGATTAAGAATAGGTCTTGAACATTCTTCTGTAAGTTTTCGAGTGTCCTGTAAAAGATCGGTGTACATTAAACCTCACGTATAAGACATACTTTTAAGTCTTTTGCGAAGAATTTTGTCTTAAGTTTTTGTTGGTACAGATTTGTTTATTACATGCAGCTAGCTTGCAGGCTTCCCTATTTGTGGGATATATCGTGGTGGTACAATATTAGTGGTATCGTTGCTTAATCTTATTAGACTGAAAAAGAAAATGGATGCTTCAGTTGTTATGTCAGCATCTCCTACAAGTTGTGTGTATCCATCGGACTTATATTCATTTTCTACACGCCATAAAATATAAGAAAACATTCAAAATGAGTGACGCACCTCATCAATGCTCAAATATTTTGTAAAAGGTTAGAAACACCGAGATATGTAGAAGATCGGGAGTTACAGATGTTGTCGAAAGAGTGGCAAGGTTGAAGTGGTCATGAGCAGGGCATGTTGCTAGACTTAAAGATCAAAGATGGACAAAAATGTTGAGTGGAGTGGAGACCTCGTGAAGATAAAAGGAGTAGAGGAAGACCTCGAACCTGTTGGTAAGACGATATTAGAAGAATCGCTGGTGAATGGTTACAGAAACCCAAGGACAAAGATGCCTGGAGACATATGGGGGAGGCTTGTGTTCGGCAGCGGACAGGAATAGCTGCATAAGTAAGTAAGAAGTAATAAATCAAATGGTTTTGTGTTAACACTTTGGAAATTCATTATAATTAAAATGATTTTAAAAACACTGTATAATTTCCAAATTAAATTTATTCATCTCAAACGTTTTCGCCAAGGCTTCTACTTGGCATCATCAGGAGGACTCGATTTTAATTAAGTAAGAAGTTTTTTACGAATACCTGTACAATTGTACATGTAGTCCTTTTTTACTTCCTTTTACGAAACTGTCATTTTGGTCTATAAGAGATAATCTTGAAGCCTCCTGGTGGCTTAGTTGGACAAAGCACAGCTTGCAATAAGGATGGGTTGTTGGTTCAATTCCCGTCCAAGCCACACAACCGAAAAAGAGTTGACGTTATCTTTTCTAAGCCTTTTATGATATGATATTATGATTCATGTGTTAAATCTATGTATATACTCGTAGTAGTTTTTTTTTGTCAATTAACACGTACAAAATTTAAATTAGCAAACATCGACATTTTTATCAAACTTGTCATTTCCGCAAAACACAAAAACCTTCAATTACGAGGTTTTTCAATATACCAAATTAATAATAAATTTGATATAGGAACATAATCAACAAAAGTCTCTTTTACATCAATTTTATTGTTTGTGATCTATTATTACGTATTGTTAATGGTTTTTTAATTCAATTTACATTATGATGAATTTTGAATATAATGACATAATAAAATATGCCAATGAGACTTGGGAGTTAAACAAAAATGATAAAACGAATGAGAACAATATTACATAGAATGATTTTTGAGAGGATTTTTTAAAGAATACATTCATTCATCACTTGGTCCATGTCAAGTGTGAGGAAGACAATGAACAGACTAAGGGTTGTGGCTAGGCTGTAAGGGTGTGGCTAGGTGCAAATTAACCAGCAGAGGTGGGTCTTAGGTGGGCTGGAGGTAGCCAGTGAACTAACTGTGTGTAATAAACATGTTTGATGTAAAATATGTAGATGTGAAATATTAAAATTAATTAGGTGCAAAAGCAAATTTAACCGAATAAAGTGATAAATTGAATTTCATAAAATTTCTGGAAAGGGTAATTAAATTATTTATTGATTTGGCGGTAACGTTGTGGTAATTTCTAAACATAATTACGAATGTTTGGAGTCAAAAAACTTAACTAATCTTCTTCTTCTTTCTGTTCCATGTCAGGTCCCCCCGACGTTGGCGATCACTCCGGCGAAAACCTCCCTGTCCTGTGTTGCTCTGAACAGGTCATGTACTGTCCGGATTCCGGTCCACTCCCTAATGTTGCGCAGCCAGGACATCTGCTTACTGCCAACTCCCCGTCTTCCCTCTATCTTACCCTCCAAAATAAGGCGGAGGAGACGATACTTCTCCCCACGCAGCACGTGACCCAAATATGAGACCTTCCTCAATTTTGACAATCGACAACAGCTCTCTTCTGGCTCTGGCTCTCCTAAGTACTTCGATGTTACTGACTTTTTCGGTCCAAGGTATACGAAGCATTCTTCGATATATCCACATTTCGAATGCTTCTAACCGATTCATCACGTTTACTTTCAGAGTCCATGTTTCACTCCCGTATAATAGAGCTAACCATATGTAAGCTTTAATCATTCTTTGTCGAAGTTTTAGATAATACCACTAAAAATTATTATACGCGCGACCAAGGTTTCAGTCAAATATTGCGCTTGAGAATGACAGGTTACCTGTTGAAACCTTGGTCGCGCGTATAAATTTTTTTAGTGGTATTAAGTATCTAAAGTTTTTTTTACTCCAAACATTCGTAATTAAGGGTAATTATAACTGGGGCTATAGAAGGGAGGCGGGGATGGGGCAGAGTGCCAATAAGATGGAGCGACCAAATTAAGGAGGCCACACAGAGCTCACTACACGGGGCCTTACACAGGACTTAGGCCTTACATGGCGGAGGATCGCTCAAGTTGGAGACAGATGGTCTACAGAACGAAACATGATGGTCACGATCCTCAGGATTGAGAGACTGACGGAGATATGATGAACTAGGTCAAACATTAGCTTAATATCATTGATACCGATTTTAATCTATGCAATGAATGACATTGTATGCCTATCTGTCAATTACGACTACTAGATAATAATATCAATTAAATACTAAACATAAACAGTATGTACCTAATTTAAATAAAATATATTTAAATAATTTTAACTGCTTTAAACCCAACAGTGACCTAAGCGAATAGAATAATATTATAATGATGATTATTGTTGCGCCATTTAGTGATGCATCACCTACTGTATCAAGGGCGCTAAAGTCAATGGCAGTCATTTGTAGTTATTAGTAATATTACGTTGATTATGATATTATAGATGACGACCTTCCTTGTAAAGATCAACATTATTGTTGTTCTATGATTGTTTTACATCATAAACTATGATATAATAACAGTTGTTAATGATATCTTTCCGTATCATCTGCTGTCTGAATTCACCACAGAATTCTTCACGCTGTTTTCTCAGTGCGAACAAAATAATTGAAACTTAGGGTGTGTGGTAAACTTAATTTTTTTAATGTTTTTTTTTAAGTATTCTAGAATGCACATCCGTTACATGATTATTTAAATCGCGATCGATTTCGGTAAACCTATACCATTGACAAGCGATATAATACGAAAACATAGTATTATATCGCTCGTCAATGGTATAGGTTTACCGAAATCGATCGCGATTTAAATAATCAAGTAACGGATGTGCATTGTAGAATAGGTACTTAAAAAATATTCAAAATGTCTCGTAACTGTTACATAGTTAATCCTTCTAAAATAACTGATATTAGCTAATCGCCGAATTTAAGATGTAAAATGTTTTTACACAATGCCTTTTACAGGACACTTGATAACTTACGGAAAAGAGTGTGAGATTAATTTTTTGCCTGATTCTCAACAGAATTGCCATTGGGCACGCCATTTTTTTATTACTTCGGCTTTTATTCCATTATCTTGTCGAATTACACTATGGCACTTTCAAGCTATTCTTCTACAACACTAGGAAATTTGACTACTTTTGTCCTTCCAGGAATTTAATTTACTTGTGTATTTAAATTTAAATTTACTTATGTATTTTATTAAATCCAAATTATCATAAAATAATACAACGAGACTCACTAAAGTTTCCAATGACTTTCCCATTTCCAGAAACTGGGAAGACGAGAATTCTTCCATCGATGCCATATTTCCCATCGATGTATAGATGATTTAGTTTGATGTCGAAACGGATACTTCCTCCATCGAAGTCTATGCTGTAAAAAAAATAAACAATGTTAATTTATTAATTTATTTATTCTTTGCTATACAATGATAGCAAAGAATTTCACAGAAAAAATCACATTCATTTCAAATTCAATCAGCGGATCAACTACACGTTACAATTATACAAGTAATAAACAACAACAAAAATATGAAGGCATTGAAGATGGGTGTCGTACATCATCGCTGGATTGAATTTGAAAAAATGTCTTTAACGTGATATTTTACGAATATATGCTTTTTACAGGACACTCGAGAATTAACAGAAAAACAAGGAGCCTACACCGAGAAAGAATTATTAGAATCAACGATTAATTAGGTAAAGAAAATCTGTTTATTTGTGTGACACAGTCTGCGTGGTGACAAATATAATCTGTTGTATCCTTATCTATATCTATCTATACCATCATGGCATATTCTACATGTAGGGAAGCCAGCAGACTAGCTCCATGTAATAAACATGCAAGCTGTCCTCTCCGTGCCAACAAAAAATCAAGACATTCAAAATGGGTGGCAAAACCTCATCGTCGAATTTAAGATGTAAATTAACCAAGCCTTAAGCGTCGAAACTCGGTGTTGTGCACTCCTTAAGGAAGTTCACATATGTAGTAGTGATGTAACGAATGTGTGATTTTGGATATTCGCGAATGCGAATAGCGAATATTGACTTGCTTTAATTTCTACAATTGCTCAAACATTAAAATTTCAACCCCCCCCCGTCGCCGAATTTTCAAAATGGTATAGGAATTTGAAATATTTCAAAACTCCTCGGTTTTCTTCAAGAATATTTTCTAGCATTACCTTTTTTCTACAATGTACCGGGTAAGTATCCCGTACTTTTACAGAATTACCGATACTTTATTACCAAAATAATATTCGCAAAACATTCGCATATTTTTTTGCGAATGCGAATACTTTGAAATATGCGAATACGAATATTCGTTACATCACTAATATGTAGGTATATCATATACAACATACCTACCTAGTTAATACCTATTCAAACAGGTTGACTATGGATGAGTGTGATCAATAGGAATTCTCTGTGTCGGTGTTTAGGTAGTAGAATTCCATATCGAAATAAAACAAGCGTTTTATTCTACTATTGATTTAATTTATGAGAGAGACGTCTTTCGTCTTATGAGGACATTGATTGACAATGTCCTCATAAGACGAAAGACGTCTCTCTCGCCGATTAAATCATTAGTAGAATAAAACACTTGTTTTATTAATGTCAATAGGAATGATTAATCTGGAGTAGTTCAAAATATGTTTAAGATGTAAATTGTTTTTTACGCAATGCCTTTTACAGGACATTCGAAATCTTATAGATAAGAGTGGGAGACCAATTCTTTACCGGGTGCTCCACGGCTCATCTGTTGTATCATCTTAAAAGGGAAAATAGAAGACAGACGCGGTGTTAAATATAAGAGAAATAACGGGAATCCTGAGACTGGATGAGCAGTTACAACTGGCATGGGACAGAGAAGCCTTCTCCAGAGTGAGAGCTGATATTGATGGGACCTAACTTGATTCTAAAAGAATAATTTGAATAACAATCACTTGTCTAACAGAAAATAATTTATTTTCGAAGACTCTGAATTCTATATTCTTACTTCAAATTCTTGACATCGAAATCTGAGCATCCATATACTTTGATGCTATTGGCTGTCACTTTTACGCCTTGAGTTGGCCCTGTCGGTTCTGCAACCAGCAAATCTGGGATGTAGAGCGGTTCCACAGTCGGGATGCTCAACTCCGGAATTCCTGAAAAGAAAAACAAAAAAACACAAACTTAAAATAGCTTCTTAAAACCAGCTCACTTAGTTATTAAAAAAGAAGTTAAATTTAATCCATTTTTGTTTATTTTTTTAAAAAAGATATATCTGGGTTTTGTTATAAACCCAAACACAACCTTATATACCTTTCACAGTAAGCTAAAAGCTTGTGTCGTGAAAGGGGAATTTGCCGGCACCTGGGATCGAACCCCGGACCCCTTGTTCACAAGGCCGAGACTCTACCCCCAGGCTACCGATGAACTCGAACGACTCAACGAAATTAATTGGAACATAGTTGAATTCCATTTTTAAATAAGACACAGGAGGCCAAAATTCAAAAAAAGTGAGAGAAGCATTAAGATCGGTTCTATGTATCTTTGACAATGCTACAAATAACGCTCCAAGGTATTTATTTCGTAGTAATGTAACTATGAAGGATAAAGTTTGATACCTTTTAAAGATATTGAAGTTGGATAAGGATAACGATAAAGATTTGGAAATTGAAGAAGATAAGGAAATTGAAGAAGCCTTTTTCATTATTTTTATTTTTTTTATTTTTTCAATACATGTTCAGTTGTAATTTGAATAAAAAAAAATAGTTTATATCATTATTGTTAAGTTTTATTTATTTGAAGAACTTTTAATAAAAATATTTAAAGTCATAATCACATTTTACCTTGTATCTCTGTTTGAATATTCTGACTTATTTAAAATGGTATTTGGTTTATTTTTATTTATTTAAATCAAACATTCACCAACAGACACATCAAATACATAATAATATGGTAAACAACAGAAACAAAATTAGATACAAATATGTATTTTATTAATAAAGTCGTAGTTTGATAAATTGACATTATTACCTTTGGCAACGTATGGTTTCAATGCAAGAACAGACTTCCTGAAGCACTCCTGGACATTGGGATCATTCCTTTTACAGATGTGGAGATATTCAGCTGAAATTAAAAAAAAGAAAAGTAAGAATCGTCATTTTTTATAGATATCTACTGTAAGAGCCTCTTACATGTTGCATATTGTGTTAGAGGATTGTGTAGTTGAATGCAGTGAGGAAGGTAGCCAAAATAAAGTAAAGAATATTAAAGCGCTGAGACGAAGTTAAAAACTCTCAAATAAATAAATGTACAATACAATACAATAAAAAATACAAAGAGAGCCAAAGTTAAATATTGTCAAACAAATAAATAAATAAATATACAATACACAAAAAAAATAAACAAATCGAAATTCTTTTTTGTAATCATCAACTTTAGTGTAGGTATAGACTAGAAATTCCAAGGAAAAATTATTGGTAATGCGACCAATCAAATTTTGCAATCAAACATATTGGTGTTGCAAGACTTGAAAGATATTGATTTGTTTTTTTATATATTAGGGGTCTATTATAGCTTTATCAGCTAGATGAGCAGAAAGAGTTCTTTGCATCATTAGAGTTTTAAGCTACAAAGAGTTCCTAATAGGATGTTGTCAAGCAGTGATTTAGAGTTTTTGTTAGATGGTTCATCATCAGGAGACGAAGCGCTTGTCCTAACACGGCGACAACGTGTTTTTAAAGAACTCGTTGATAAAATAGATAAACACTGAAAAGAAGTAAAGCGTTTCACTCGTGTATCAGAACGATGGTTTCAATTTGTCCAATAATAAAGTATTTAAAACTATCGTAGCGTAGATAAATACGAACGAGGTTTCAATTTGTCCAATAATAAAGTATTTAAAACTATCGTAGCGTAGATAAAAACAAACGAGGTTTCAATTTGTCCAATAATAAAGTATTTAAAACTATCGTAGCGTAGATAAATACGAACGAGGTTTCAATTTGTCCAATAATAAAGTATTTAAAACTATCGTAGCGTAGATAAATACGAACGAGGTTTCAATTTGTCCAATAATAAAGTATTTAAAACTATCGTAGCGTAGATAAATACGAACGAGGTTTCAATTTGTCCAATAATAAAGTATTTAAAACTATCGTAGCGTAGATAAATACGAACGAGGTTTCAATTTGTCCAATAATAAAGTATTTAAAACTATCGTAGCGTAGATAAATACGAACGAGGTTTCAATTTGTACAATAATAAAGTATTTAAAACTATCGTAGCGTAGATAAATACGAACGAGGTTTTGTCTTTGAAATGGTCGATGACACACGTTGACAAAGTCTAGGTCTACGATGACGAAGGTTCGAGGTTCACATCAGCTAATAGATGACTAATATGAAATAGCGCTGAGGATTCGCGTCATAAGTTTAATAATATGTATACTTTTATTGTAAATGCAAATAAACAAGGATGTTTTTACATTCAATTGTTGCTAATAATTTATTCAGCTCTTTATATTATTTGCTCATAATTTAAATTCTTCACCCAGTAGAGATCTGTAATCTCCGTGATGCAGGAGAGACGATGATCCTGGCTGGGTCATGTTTTGAGACTACCCAATGATAGCTGGCGTTCATTCCCGGTCGTCCCTCTTTCACAATACACCGTTTTTATGACAACGACATCAAAGCTAAGTTGTATTCCTTTCTCCCTTCCTTCCTCTTCCTCTTACAATAGTATTTTTTTTAAATTTTGTGCTCTTAAATTGTTCAAAGTTTAGATACTTAAATTGGTGATGTAAATAATTAACTGCATTATTGTATTATTCATTGTCGAAGTTGTTGCATTTATTGAAATAAATAAATGAAAAAAAATTAAGCGCAGGGAATTTCGTGGGTAGCTGTGACGCGATTGACACAGCGACGCTCTGAATGGAGGAGGCTGGTTTCTGCCCTCTGCTACCGAGAGGAGCGCTGAGGGCGATGATGATGATGATGAATCGTCAAATTCCCGGAAAATTAGGGCTGTATGTACTTTTTAATGCCTCACCATAAAAAAATAAAAATTAAAAAATTTGTCCAAAAAATAAAATAAAAAAAATCTGGGCTGGCCACCCTTAACATTTAGGAGAATCAAAAAACGATGTTGTCCGATTTTCATACCTACCCAAGAAGCACACAAAATTTCATCAAAATCGGTCTGGCCGTTTCGGAGGAGTATGATAACAAACACCGTGACACGCGAATTTTATATATTAGATTATTGCTGATATAGAAATGTTCAATGTTTTAAAGGATTTAATTATTTTAATATTATTATGTATGTACAAGTATATTCAATAGCATGTAATAATTAATTATTGATTGTTATATAACAATAATTTTATGTTATTTAAGCATTTTATCAAGTAATTAATTAATTATGAATGATATTTGTGAAACTGTGCAAATGAATTTAATTGATTCAATTGCAATGTTTTCCTAGTTTAACCATTATTTAATATAAGTATTAAGTTCGCCGGTAGCCTGGGGGTAGTGTCTCTGCCTCGTGAACAGCGGGTCCGTGGTTCGATCCCAGGTGCCGGCAAACTCCCCTTTCACGACACATTATTTAATACGGTTTGATTGAAATAGAAAATTTTTAACAATTATTTCAGCGACGTTTTGAGTATGCTGTCAATGGCTGACATTAATTTTTAAAATATTTTATTTTCTGCAGTTACATTGGGCTTAAGTTGTAACATTTCAATTCAGGGTACTAGTTGCTGGAATAATCCCCCATCAAATCTACGATTGACTCAAAATCTTTGATGTCTTTCAAGCGAGCCGTTAAAGAGAAAATGGTTTCTTCAAACTCATTCTCTGAAATCTAAAACCCAACCCATCTATCCCATCCTCCTTCCTTTTATGCATTCTACCAAAACTCTTCTTTATTTGTATATATGTTAATTTTTTACATCTTTATGTGCACGTATGTACCTATGTACGTATGGCCCGGGTGTCCCTCTTTCACAATACACCGTTCCTATGACAAACGACATCAGAGCGCTGGAAATGTCGTAGGAAGAGGAGACGCGATTGGCACAGAGACGATTTGAATGGTTGATTGAAGGCTGGTTTCTGCCCTGTGCTCCCAAGAGGAGCGTTGAGGGCGATGATGATGATGAATGTGTGATTATTTTATAAATTATATTAGAGTTTATTTTGCATATAACTATTTTTTTTAGTTTGTATTTTTAGATAAGTTGGGACAGTTCGGTCCTTTTCGATTAACTTGTCCTCCGTCACGATCTTAAGAATATGTTTATAACCAAACAATAATTTTAATCATTATTCAAATCGGCGTTAAGATTAGCTTCACTGTGCACCGTACAATACCTGTTAAGAATTTGTACAAAATGATTGTATTGTCAGGAAATTAAAACAATAATTAAATAAAAATATTTTAGTAGGTAGGGTACAAAGTTGATTTCATTTTAAATAATAATATTGTATTATGGCGAATTATCATTTTCGCATACAATGCAAAATAATAATTGTGTATATAATTTGTCGCTTCCTATTCTAAATGTATCATAATGAATAACATCAATGTATTAATAATTGACAACTAAATATTGAAATACAATAGAAACCTTGAAAATTTAGTGCAGAATATGCTCACCGTGCAACGATTTTAACGAGTTTAATCAATTTTAATAAGGTTTAAATTTTAATAAAGTTTAATAAGTTTAATAAAAGCGTGAGGAAGAATCATTTTGCTATAGGTATGGGTGCGAGACGTGGACCATCAGCAAGAGTGAAAACGGACGGTTAGCGGCATTTGAAATGTGGTGCTATAGACGCATGCTGAAGATTCATTGGTCGGAACACGTCGAAAACGAAGAAGTGTTAACCAGGGTTGGCGAAAAAAGGCAACTCCTCAAAAGAATCTGCCAACAACGAGCTAACTGGATTGGCCACAACATTAGGCACCCAGGACTGCTCATCGCAATCGCAGAGGGTAGGACCGAAGGCACAAATGGCAGAGGCCGACCGAGAGATGCCTATATGGACCAACTGAAGAGGGACATGAGCTGTGGATCATACATGGAGTTGAAGAGACTGGCTGAGAATAGGGAGGAGTGGAGAAGAAAGTCCAAACTCGTTGCAGACCAATCCAGTGGATTGTAACTCATTATACCTATAATAAATTCAATATAGTATAGTTATTTTTGTTTTGTTTATTTGAAAAATACAACAAAAATACACATTACACATTTACTAAAATACACTTAAAAATCTATTGTTTACTATTCCATTAAAAGAGTTATACAAATAGTTATAAAACCATAATGCTGTTACCAATTTAAAGCAATGAATAAAATAAAAAGATCTAAGCAGGAGTAAAAAAAAGAAATGGCAATTCAAAAATTAAAAATAAAAAACAGCGAGACGGAAAAAAAACAAAAAAGAGATATCATCCAAAAGAAACAGAATCAAAGGAGAGTCTAAAGACTAGAGACTAGAAAGGATAGATCCTGGCGATAAAGTCATTGCATGTTATGTTGAAAATATCAACATGAATATTCAAATCATTAAACAATTTTATAATAGCCTTGCCGACAGAAGAGTTTGGTATTATGTTTGTTCTGCTATCAGTGGGCCTAGTCAAAACACATTTTAGCATTACGTTTTCGTTCAAATGAAGACGAAGTTGCGAGAACGTGTCAATTTTCGTAGCTACTTGTGTATTTTAGCTTCTTGTGTTTTTTAGCTACGAAAATTGACACGTTCTCGCAACGTCGTCAACATTCGAACGAAAACGAAAAGAAAACGTAACGCTTAAAAAAATTGTTTTGACTAGGACTACAGGGGGTTAAAAAAGTACATGCTGTCGAGAACGATTGTACTATACATGACTAAACGCAATTGCATCAATTTATCAATAAATGGTGTGCCATTGACATTAAAAAAAGTTGAAAACAATGTTGATAAGTGGATAATGAATCTAGATTCATTAATTTGCAAATATGCTCACTCCATTTGTGTAATAATTTAAGAAAACATTTTTTTTCGATTATCCATAACATGTAGTAATGATCACAACACAAATAATAATAAAGAAATCGTCGGAGAAAAACAAAAGTGTTTGTTTAATTTTTATTGTTTATTCCAGTATAGTATAACCGACATTTTCTTTTCACAATTCATTCTCTTTTTTAGTATATTTTTCATTTGTTTGACTTGCCATTTCGATTTCAATCAATTGTTTTGTACCTACAAATTAAGTTTTTAGTCAGGAATACTTATATAGTTTTTCTTCATCAATTTATGTGCATGCTTCTACAAGCTGTATTCTTATCTTCGTCTGTCAAATTGTTATAGTTATAATGGAATATAGAAAAACATAAACACAATCAATTGATAAATATGTAAATATAATTGAATTATTTCTATAAATATGTAAACATAATTTGGTTTCATCAAAACCAGAGAAACGACAAATTGTGTTATTTTATTCTATCTTTCTTTACATCTTGTTTTTTATATGTTGTCAAAATCCATCTTTTTAGAATATCAATTCTAAAACACTACCAGATAATATAAAGCGACTGAATAATATTGATCAATTTAAGAAATATTTGAAAAAACTACATACTAAGAAGGCGAATAGAGACAATTATGTAAGAAGCAATTTTTGTGAGAAGACATTTTGTGCTTGAGTTTTAGAATTACATCCTCCCCTCATACCAGCATTTCATTGCTGTTTGGGGAATACGAAATGTTTATTGTTAACTATAATAAAATATCAATATAAATGTATCGAAATATAAGTTGTGTAATATTAAATAAATAAATAATTTATTTAAAAAAAAAAAATAATGAAATGGAACAAATTCAAAAATTTCTAAATAAAAATAATCTAATTACTAAGGGAAGTGCCTAGGTACCTACTTATTTTAAAATAAAAATAATCTGACAAAGTAACAACTAAGGTAGGCACTTTCCTACATAGTTTTTATTTTATTTTTTATTATCATGTTAACTGCTCTGCCGTGTTGAGATGTCAAAAATAAAAATAAATAAATAAAAATTAAATTAATAAATTAGGTCGTCGTAAGTAAACGTTCTTTGTTTCATATGAAATTTGGGGTATGAGAAAGCGCAAACGTCCGAGAGCTACGTGGCCTGACAACTTGGATAAATTTTCAAATATGATCCAGCTTCCATGACAGGACTTTCGGTGCTGGCAAAGAATCGATCTTTCACTCTTTTCCGTAAGTTTACGAGTGTCCTGAAAAAGGCAGGTGTTCGAAAAAATAAAGACATCTTATATCTTAAATTCATCGATAGGGTTGCCATCCAAACTGACTTTTTGTTGGCACGGAGAGGACAGCTTGCATGTTTATTTCATGCACCTAGTGCTGGCTATTCTACGTGTGCGATCTGCCGTGATGGTGTAGTATAGGTTTATTTCTCCTTTATGCACATCATTATATAACAGTGTTAACAAAATAATATTAAATCAAATTGATAGCTTTTCGAATCCGCTAATTTTTCCAAGTTTTTCTTTGTCAAAAAGTAAAAAAGTATGCAATTCCTAAAATACAGTTACGAGAATTGTACATTAAGCTAGCGCAGTGTAGATGTTTTAATTTATGCATTTAGTGCAGTAAGCGAGCATTTTAATTATTGAAAATCGTTTTAAATCACTTCAAATGACGGATAAACGCAAACATACTCTTATATTAATAATAAATAATATAGATACCTTTTAAGTTTTTTCAAACAAAATGACCATGAAAATTATGGAACTCGCTTTAAAACGAAAGAAATATTCATTTATCTATCTCATCACGGCATCTCCCACAAGTGGGGTAGCCAGCGGACTAACAACAAGTCATAAACATGAAGATTGTCCTCTTGGTGTCAAAAAACTAAGATTTAGGAAGGGTGGCATATTATTAATTATTCTAAAAATATCACCCTGCACTGAGACCATAACAGCTTTTGGCTTTGAAAATAAAGACATTATACATCTTAAATTCAGCGATGAGGTTTGTTACTCATCCTGAATTTCTTTTTTTTTTTGGCACGGAGAGAACAATTTGAATGTTTATTACCTGCAGCTGTTCTGGTGGCTACCGCACTTGTGTGATATGTCGAGATCTGGTAGTAATAATAAATTTTCATAGTGCATATAAAGGAACCTACAATTTTATTCTTTTTTCAGCTCTTAAACGTTTCTTCAGGGAACACAGGTTGAAACAAGAGAAAAAAACTGTGTTTTTACAAATTAAGTGCATATAGGTCAACCGAAAAATACAGACAATTATGAAAAGACAATAATTATTAATTCTAGCGATAAACTCGCCCTCTGTACATTGAATTGTATAACTGATATTTTTATGATACTCTGTATTGATTTGAAATAATGTGACCCATGTATGTACAGTGAAGAATAAATATAAGAAATAATAATAATAATAAGAACACTTTATTGATCAGAAAAAAAATCATGAGCAATTGGCGAGCTTATTGCCTGGAGGCAATATCTTCCAGCTAACCAATGAAATAATTAAATCAATATTTAATAAAGAGACATTGTTTTGGTTGGGACATGTTTTGTTTGAGAATGATTAGTGATAGAAAAAAAAAACTAAAAAGAAAAACTTACGAATTTCCTTAGCAACTGAAAAACCAACAAGAACATTTAAAACGACAGATGTAATACTTAATAAATGCATTTTGAAAAACTGTATTTAACTATCTTTAATAGTTATTATTTTAATTTTTTTTTATTTATTCTGGGATCAGAGGATGTCCTACACTTGTAGCAACTACTGTAACTATTACAAACGATAATTTCTCGTTGCTAAAACGCGACCGTCACTCTGAACAAATCCCACGCTACTGAATACGTCTGAAACGAGATGTATGAACTGGACTGAAAATCTCAACGTTGTTTACTCATCACAATAATTGTGTCGCTGAGTTTCAAAATCCGCTATAACACATTTTTGTGATTCGGAGAAATTCAATAAAAACTACTATTACTACTATACTATTTTTTATTTATTTATTTTATTACACTAATAAATTACAAATCTTATGCATATTTTCAATGATGCTGCCCAACTAGGTATAACCTGTACAAGGGCAAACATATCAATCATATAGAAACATAATTATACACAGTCACAAAAAGCATTCATCTCCTATATTATCAAAATCACATTCATAACAAGAAAAACACTGCTGTTAACCGTCCATACATGAAACAACACACAAACAAACCATTTCTCCATATAAAAACAGAAAAAAAACAACATATCCCTCAACCACACACATCACATATCCCACACCACATACTAACACACGTATATCACCCCACATAAAACACAAAAACACAACACAAATCATGGAACAAATCCTAAGATATCTCTTGCAATCTCTCCACTATACCCTCACGCCTTGTCCCAAATGGGGTAGGCAGAGAGAACGGAAGGGCAAATAGATCTATCTTTACACACTTCACCACTTCCTTCACATTCATACAGTTTTTCATGCACGCACGTCGGTTCCTCTTACTGAACACACTGCCGTCCTTGAGAATTTGATCCAATTGATCAAGCCACGTGGTTCTCGGATGGCTGCGCTTCCTCACACCCTTTCGTTCAGACAAGTATATCTTCTTTGTCATTCTTACCTCATTCATTCGTTCAACATGTCCAAACCAATGTAGCTTAGTCACGCGCATTCTGTCCACAATACTCCACTTGCATCCGTTCATTCTTCTAATATCCTTATTCTTCACTCTACACGCAGCGTTTTAGCAATCATCCTTCTCAACGATCGCATCTCCACTGCATTTATAAATAAAAACTACTTTTTATACAAGTCGCACATTGAAAACAAAAGTGGCATTATACAAAAAACATGATTTTTCAGTATGGCCGTTTAAAGTTTTTGGTATAGTTCTATAATTTACACCTCTACTCGTTTCTTGAATACATTATTTATACAAAGTAATATATAAAAATGACACTACATATACCTACTTAAAATGTCATTTATGCATTTAGTCTTTCCTTAAATTAATGTACAACCACTGCGGCCGTTTGACTCGAACTGGTATAGTGTCACTTTATTAATTAGCAACTTGAAGCTTATATAAAAAGTACAAACCGACACAAGTGACCTCTAGGGAAAACTAAACAAGCTATTGGAATAGGTGTTTTTGTATTGGATGCGTTTTAATTTGAGCATTTTAAACATCGTTTAAACTCAAAATTGACATTTTTTGTATTCTGCCACTTTTGTTTTCGATGTGCGAAGTATTAAACGTCCTTTCCTGAAGTCAAACAAGTTTGTTAATTATAAGATTGTTACAACAATTCAATTTTATATTAAATTTTGGTATTGAATAACAATAAACTGTTCATTTTGTGCACATAAAAATAACTCCTATTGGTCGGTTGAGTTATAGAGGAAATTAAAAGACACATAAAGGGATATAGCAGAAGTCTTTAGTCATTTTTTATACAAATGGTTAGTGTTTTGAAAAAAAAAACGTTTCTACGGTTATAGAATATTTAATTACGAATCCAACGACATATTATACAACTTAATTTTCGTGAAAATGTGTTATAGCGGTTTTTGAAAATCGGCGACACATATTAGACTAAATATATTATTTTAGTTTATTTAGTATTGTGTTTGTTACTAGCCATTAAACCTCGTGGCGCAGAGAGAATTATTATCATGTTGTAAAAAAAAACATTAATTCTTTACTGTACATTGATCACAAAATCACAATACATAAAATTATATGGAGGAATGCATTCAAATTAATTTTCAAAGAAATGATAAATAATGTCAAATAAAATATGTATTACTTTTATATCAACTAAATGAAAATAATAATATGAAAATGTTGGTAATAACAAATTTGTTGCTCAAAAATAAAATAGATAAACATTAATTTGTGAAAAACAATGAACAAATAAACAAAGAAATGATAACTGACATATTAATTATAATAGGTATTTTATTAGACACTGATTTGGACATGCAGAGAGAATGAAAGATATATGTCACTATCAGCATGCTCTACTCAAGGACAGACATGAATATAACAAAATAATATATCTATTTATCTTTTTCCTCACGCCATAACCCAAGTGGGGTACACAGAGAGAACGGAACGCAATATCTGTCTTTCGCATCCTCTACATTCATGCAAACTCTCATGCATGCATATCGATTTCTCTTACTCAACACACGGTCGTCCTCAAGAATTTGATCCACGTGGTTGTCGGATGCTCGCGCTTCCTCACACCCCTTCTTTCAGACAAGTAGGTATATCCTCTTTGTCATCCGTTTCTTATCCATTCACTCAACATGGCCAAACCATTGTAACACGCATTCTATCCACAAAAATCCTCTCGCATTCACTCATTCTTCTAAAAAAAATATATTTTTATTTTTTTGGAGGAGGCTGGTTTCTGCCCTGTGCTCCCGAGAGGAGCGTTGAGAGCGATGATGATGATGATGATGATTTTTTAAAGATATATCTGGGATTTGTTAAAAACCCAAAAACTACCTTATACCCCTCTCACAGTAAGCTAAAAGCTTGTGTCGTGAAAGGAGTGTTTGCCGGTACCTGGTATCGAACCACGGACCCCCTGCTCAAGAGGCCGAGACTCTAACTCCAGGCTACCGACGAACTATTGCATGATGCTAAAACTATTATCATAATTGCTTAGTGACATAAAAATTTAGTATTTGTTTACGATTCCACCTATTTATGATGCATTTACAATAGTAGGCATACCTAGCTCAAATCAAATATATAATTATGTAATTTTATGATGACTAGAACAAAACTAATGGTAAATTAGACTTATAATTCTATGCTTTGAATGAAACATGAATAAAAAGATTCATCACTGTAAATATACGGATGGGAAGAAAATGAATACAAGTCATTTCCTAATTAGGTATTTTTATAGATTTTTATAGATTCTATAACGGTATTATATAAATGATCATCAAATAATATTTTTGATCCTAGTCACCGACCATCAGAATAATAAAACGATAATCAAAAAAGTAAAATTAACACCAAAACAATACCACCAAATATTTCATATTCCGATCATGAAAATATAAAATAAATATCATCAAATAAATGAAACTAACATCAAAATTATTACCTACAAATATTAAATTCCGATCGTCTAAATATTTCGGTATGACCACCAAAAAATACATTTGACCATAAAATAAATAGATTGATTGCCAAAATAGTAGATTGATCGCCAAATTTGTTATTATAATAACAAAAATCGTTCATAATATTTAAGTAAATTCATTAGAAAGTCTCTTTCTTTACTATCGTGATTTTTTTAAGAATGCTTAAAATGACATGACCCTTTTTATTATTTCACTATTCACGACTACAATAATAATATTTGAATACTCAAACCCGTTGCAGATGCACTATTATCGGAACTATGATACTTGAGCGGCCCCACCCGTATTCGAGTATTTTTTCCATAGAAAAAGTAATATATACGAAACTTAAGGAAATTTATATTCGAACTAGATTTTATTTTCGCCGGTTTTATTTTATTTTTGCCGGCAAAAATAAAATAAAACCGGCGAAAATAAAATCTAGTTCGAACATAAATTGGCTCCACCCGTTGTCGAGTATTTTTTTTCTACAGAAAAGTAATATGTACAAAACTGTAAGAAATTTATATTGGAATCAGATTTTATTTTTGCCGGCAAATGTTTTATTGTTTTGTATTCAATTTAGAAATATTTGAGGATCACGATTTGATGATCAATCTACTATTTTGGCGATCACATTGAATTATTTGGTGACAATATTTTATTATTTAGGGTTCAATTTAGAATTATTTGAGGATCACGATTTGATGATCAATCTACTATTTTGGCAATCATATTGAATTATTTGGTGACGATTTTGGTATATTTTTGATGATCACTTAAATACAAGCCATTATATAATATAGATCGTGAGAGAGACGTCTTTCCACTTATCAGGTCATTATCATTTATCAATCTTGGTCTTCTTTATTTATTTATTTTATTCTTCACTGTACATACATACATACATACATAGTACATACCATCACGCCGCTTCCCTCGCGGGGTAGGCAGAAAGGATCGAGCGCCACTTCCTTCTATCCTTGCATACATCTTTCGCTTCCGTCACTGCCATACAATTCCTCATGCATGCTCTCCTGTTCATTATGCTCAACACGTGACCGTCCTGTAGGATTTGATTTAAATGATCTTGCCATTTAATCCTCGGACGTCCACGTCTCCGAGCACCATTCCTCTCAGCCAAATATATCTTCTTAGTCATTCTGTCCTCATTCATTCTTTCCACGTGCCCAAACCATCTTAACTTATTTACATTCATCCTTGTTATTACACTATCTTTCATTCCACATTCCTTTCGCATATCACTGTTACGCACACGATCTCTCAGACTTTTACCACACATCCTTCTCAACGATCTCATTTCCACGTACTGCATTTATGCCACTTTCATCCTTCTTTAACCATGTCCACGTCTCGCTTGCATACATAAGTGTTGGCACTAAGATAGCAGAGTGCTTGGTTAAAACATTTCAAATCAATACAAAGTATCTTAAAACTATCAGTTAATTAAATACAATTCAATGCATTGGGGGCAGTTTATTGCTAGAATGCGATGTCTTCCAACTAACCCGGTTATTAAAATTAAAATGGATGAAACGTACATATACCTACCTACATGTATATCAACAGAAATTTTAGAAATCAAAACAAAACATACACTCACATTTAGATTAATCTGATGACCTGATAAGTGGAAAGACATCTCTCTCACGATCCATAATCTATAGTAGAAAGAAACACTTTGTTTCAATTTACCCGATAGTGGAATTCTATTATGTGTGCACCGACACAATTACGAGTTATAAGTCATTTCTTATTGCTGAGAAGAATGTTTGGGAAAACGTTGCGTGATAGAGTGAAAAATGAAGATATTCGATCAATAAACGGTTGCAAGAGGAGTGTTGTGGATAGAATTCGTGTAAATTAGTTACGATGGTTTTGGACATGTAGAGCGAATGTATGAAGAAAGAACGGAGATGAATGTGGATATAATCTGAAAGAGGGGAAAGAGATGAATGTTGTTGTTGCATTGAATGTAACTCGGGTGAATGCGTTGATTTAAGTATGCAGATGATTTGGTGTTATTGGTTTAAGTTCTCTGACTATCTCACATGCGAAAGATTAATCTTCAGTGGACTTATCAAGCCTCCAATCAGGATTTTACGGATCCAATTAGGATCAGGTGTTTGATTCGTTTCGTGGAAGGTGTCTTACAAATTCTATAGTATATTCAATTTCTAGGCATGATTCGAAGACGTTAACATGTGCGTTTTCACTAATTATCCAAGAAAAAGCAGCACGTAAGAGATTTAAAATCTCTCAATAACTGTTTCCGTGGATATCTCAGCATATAGGTTATTTCAAAAGAAGATGCGATAATTTGATATCAATATCTCATTTTTGAAAAAAAATCACAAATGAGAAGTTTCATATATAGATCCACCGACTACATTATGTAAAGAAGTGAGTATCTAAATTATTTTTTTTTAATTTTTTTATACTAGTGATTATTTCAGTATTTTTACGACTTTTTATTTTGACTTACATCCTTTGACAACGCATGCAACGATGAGGCCTATTCACGAAATCATCCTCGCACACATTAGGTATATTTGAGTCTGTTTATATGTATGTATGTCCGCTGCTACAGACACACACACTAATAAGATGGAAACTAATGCTTTATTAGAAAAATTTATAAACAGTTCAAAAGATATTTGAGGAATAGGAAGAGAGGATGAAAAAAGATATTGATTTGTCCTTACATACTTCCATCGCTTCCTTCACAGAGAATATGATCCGTGTCGTCAAGCCACGTAGTTCTTGGACGTCCACACTTTTTCGCATCCCCTTTTTCAAATAAATACACTCTCCTCGTCACCCTCTTCATCGTGCATTTGCTCCTCATTTCCAAACCATCACAGCTTATTTACACGCATTCTATCTTCAATACTCTTATCGCGCCCGTTCATTTTCCTGATATTCCCATTCTTCACTCTATCTTGCAGCCATTCTTCTCAGTGATCGCATCTCCACCACATTTATTCTCCACCATATTTAAAATGACGCATGTGCGAAAATTTTTATTCAGGCATGATCTAAAAAAATCGTTCATTAGGGCATTAAAGTAGTTTATTTGGACTTTTCTATAGCCGTGTGATATTGTTCTTAATTTTTTTTTTATATTTGATACTAAGAATATGGGATGAGATGTGGGAGGAGCTGTTTTGTGCTGCCCATGACAAACTATATTTCTCCCAGGTGATCGTCAATACAGTGTAAATAATACAAAAACAATAACAACCAATGTATGTTCAGCAGATATTCAGTTATGTCATAATTATAAGTTTATTCTAAAAATGTTAAATCATTAATATATTCACATGCGTTTATTATTCCATGAGCAACGCCGGGTTAAATTCTGGTAACACAAATAGGTATGTTGTACATTGTAAATATATACATATATGGTGGTCAGCGGCCCAGTTGCTGTCGCATGGCCGTGGTAATGTGCAGTACTGTCTGCAGTAGGTAGCACGTTTGTTATTATTATATAATTGTTTGTATATTGTTCTAATAGGTAGGTCATGGCTTCCTCCTCAATGAGCAAGTCTTGGTAAGCACGATGATAATATATCTATTTTGTACGCATAATATAATATATCGTCTGTCCAGTTCCATGACTCAACAAGTATAAATTCCGTGGATCACCCGGCAAAGAATTCCACCCACTCTTTGTGTCCTGTAAAAGGCAGGTGTTCGAAAAAATTAAGACATTTTACATCTTAAATTCAGCGATGAAATTTGCCACCCATCCTGAATGTCCTGATTTTATATTGGCACGTAGAAGACAGCTATATAGCAGTTTGTGGGATATGCCGTGATGGTACAGCAGTAGTAGTATGAATTATTTATAAATTATGCTTTGAAAACATAACAGAAGTATCTATCTATCTATCTATTCCCTCACGCCGTATCTCAAGTGGGGTAGGCAGAGAGAACGGAACGCCAATTAGATCTGTCCTTACATACTTCTTTCGCTTCCTCCACAGTCATACAATTTCTCATGCACGCACGTCGATTTCTCTTACTCAAAACACGGCCGTCTCTGAGAATTTGATCTACATGTTCAAGCCATGTAGTTCTCGGACTCCCGCACTTCCTCACACCCCTCCTTTCAGCCAAGTATATCCTCTTTGTCATTCTTTCCTGTTCCATTCGTTCCACATGACCAAACCATCTCAATTTATTTACACGCATTCTATCCACAACACTCCTTTCGCAATTACTCATTCTTCTAATATCCTCATTCCTCACTCTATCACGCAACGTTTTACCAGCCATCCGCCTCAGTGATCTCATCTCCACAGCATTTATTCCACTTTCGTCCTTCTTCAACCATGTCCACGTTTCGCTTGCATACATAAGTGTCGGTATCAGGATGGTATTGTACACTAGCAATTTTGCCATGTTCGACACATTGTCATTGCTGACAATGGGTCGAAGTGCACCGTTATCTTAGCACCGGCCACTTTTCTTCTTTCGATATCCTTGTTGCATCTTCCA
The DNA here is from genome assembly GCA_947579605.1 of Athripsodes cinereus. Classification (NCBI taxonomy): domain Eukaryota; kingdom Metazoa; phylum Arthropoda; class Insecta; order Trichoptera; family Leptoceridae; genus Athripsodes; species Athripsodes cinereus. The sequence goes on along the minus strand of OX388326.1, from coordinate 3,251,014 downwards.
TCTCCCGCAAACAAACTTCCTAAATATACATACTCGTCCACTTGCCTTCTTCATATCCTTGATCTGAAGTATACTGTATAATAACCAGTTAGGTAGATTAAATGACATTTTATGTTTGAAATATTGTTAAATAAATGAATGAATAAATAAATAAATAAATAATAGCACTGTTAAATGTATACCGTCGTTGCATATTAAAAATGATGTAATAAATTGCTTATTATGGGTGATTCTTAAGGATCGTTCACATACGTTCACTTTCAGTGATCACTCCGGATGATCCTCCAAGATGAACAGGTGTGAACGGGCGTTTCATCAATAGTGATCACTAGCGATGACGGAGGAAAGAGATTACCACTCGTCATAATTTTGATGAAAGGTCCTTTCACTGAAACGACCATAAACAAGTTATTTGTTTGATTCTCTATGAATTTGTATTGAATGTCAGAATCATGTACAAAATTATTATGCAGTCGAGAGCTATATTAATTTATTTTAAGTATTATTTTTCATTTTTGAATTTGTTAATAATTTTTATTAACAAATTCAAATTTATTAATAATTTTTAACGAAAATACGTCAAACTACATACAACATGAGTGAGAAACTAGACATGGCAGTGAAAGCATAGGATGAACAAGTGTGAACAGACGTGTTCACTTTCGATGAACAGGTTTGACCCTGACACTCTGGATGATCATCCAAAGTGAAGCAATGTGAATGCTACTTTAGTATCAAATATTAAAATTTAATATTCTTAGAATAATGTCACATGCCAATAAAAAGTTCAAACAGCAATTTTAATGTCCTAATGGACAGTTTTTTTTATGAGCATGCATAAATAAAAATACCTAATCACACAAACGTCATTTCAAATATGCAACTGTGATTATGTTGCCTTTGTTTCGTTCAACAGTTAAAAAATTCGAAATATTATTTTGTGTAATACATTTTTTTTCATAACTAATGATTTAACAAATACAGGGAACCGTGTGTTTCTTATAATTATTTGTTTGTGAAATTGTATTGTAAGAGTGGCGTTGCTTGTATGTATTACCAATTGATTAAAATTTGGAATTTAAGTCTTGTTGAGTTTTGGAACTGAACAGTTGATATAAGAGTTTGAGTGCCTACTTACCTGTTCAAGTACACTGCCTAATAATTACTTATTATACAGTAGGTACTCGTTTACCTATGTACATATGTATGTATTATTACTATAAACTGTAATTGAAGCAAACAATTCATCGATATTTTACAGGGACAGCTTTAGGTAATGTAAAACATTCGTTTTTTTTATTTATTAAAACATTAACGAGTAAGAAAGTTATCTTCCAGACTGAGTGACCGTGATCTATAAGGGCAATCTATTTTCCAATATTTCACCCACAACTAGTGATGTGAGAAGAGAAAATTCTCCAAAGAAATTCTTGAGAACGAGAAATTTCTCCTCTGATGGAAGAAAATTTTCTGTCCATAATTTTTCTTAGTGGTATTATGACCTTTCGCCCAGTACACTTCGCAGCCAACCTGATTGATCCAAAAATTTGTGGGGATGATTAAGGCCCAAATCAGAGGTAATTAACACTTTTTTCCATGTAGGTACGTACCTGCAATTTTTATTTAACTTCAATATGGGCATGTGGAGTGTCAAACATCAAGATTTTTCATCAGTTATTAGTATTTTTTTCTATGTAGGTACATAACATTTTTTTCCATAATTAATTGTAGCCATATCGTTTGCCTGCTATATTATTATGGCAGGCAACTCTATGTGCTAGCGGGTGCAGGTTTCTTGTAACATGTGTCCGTCGACGGCTCGTAGCAAACTCAACCATTAACGGCTAAATTGCCTTTAGTTACATAATTATAGAGTGAGAAATATTTAATAATTTTATAATATAGTATGAAATAGGTAGAATTTATTTATTTATATTTACTTGCCGTAAGCCTCTTACATGTTATGCAATACACAAAAACAAATAAATATTCTCATTCACAGCACAGCTAAAGTAAGGCAAAAACAACAATTAACGAGAATAAAATATTTACAGAAATCGTTAAAAAAAATACTAAATTAGTCAAATAAAATCATACTGTATGGAAGACAAATGAAAATATTGATGTGGCGGTTATAGAATTTCAATATAAAGTTTTAAATTTGTTATGAATATATAAAATTGTAATTTAGTAAGGAGATGTTTAAGGTCCTTTGTTTAACAAATTAACTGTGGTTATTTTAGTGTCGAATATACCATCATGTTGGAATTAATTTTCTACAAGTTTTTATGCAAGGCAATGTCGCGAATTGAGATCTTCCTAGTTTCGCTTCTGTTAGATGCGTGCAGGTAAGTAACAAACTGCCAGTATATCATAACGCATTTATAAACCGATGATCTTAGTATGATATAAAGACTAGAAAATCAAATGAAAATTTTGGTATGCAGCCAGTCAAATCGTGCGGCCAAAATAATTTATATCTCCCTCGTTGTAGACGTCGGTAGCTATAGCATCGGCAACCATCGGGTTGCCGTCCTAAATACCTAAACGATGTCTCAAGACATCTAAGCTCGGCATTCTAAAATAATTATGCTTGTATCTATCTGCATACCTTGTATTGATTATTACTTATTTAACTTTAACCTTTTTATTTATTATAATGCTTTTATTGTTATCTTATTGTATGTTTGTCTTCTCTAGGCTAAAGGGATATCATTGGATAGCTTAGAAATCTATCCATTTAATGAAAGACGTCAGACTTCTGAGCTATCCGAGTAGTCGTTGAGTCTCCTGCAATGATACAAAACATAAAGATGGTCCATATTTTATAACTATACACCTTTTGGCAACAATTTAGTCGTTTAGTGTTTATTGTTTGAATTGATATTAATTAATGCAATTTTTTTTATCGTTGACATTTTGTTTCCTATTGACTTCTTATGTTTTGCTTTGTCCTTTTTTTATTATTGACTGTTGCTTCATTGATTTTTCACTTCAAATCTATGTATGTAATAATGTATTCTTGACTATTGTATCTGTTCGTGTTTGTTGTTTGTTATACTGCTTGATTAACATTAACATGTAAAAGGCTCACGCCGTGTGTTGTAAAATAAATAAATAAATAAATAAATAATTACTTGCATAACTGAAGGCTATCTAGATTTTTTATTGCAGGGTTCTTTTATGATTATGTCATGTGTATAGAATGAACCTATAATAAATACGTATTAGAGCGAGAGAGACCATTACCATATCAATGTTATTGAGTGAAACGTCATAGCTTTTGTCTTGTTGTTAATAATTTTGGAACATATTTTACTGAGGCAATAAGTATTGTTTAACTAGTCTATACTACAAATGTCATTGGTACAAACATACTTTTTTGTACAATTAAACGACGTTCATGTATAATTTAGTAAATAAATAAATAAACCTGCCTTTGTACATAATATGTAAGTACTACATTGTTTTTAAATGTACATTTGTGCATAATAAACACATACATCATTAGTAGTATTGTGTATTGTTACATGTGTTACTATATTTAAGATGTAATGAAGGAAGGCATGAAAAGATGGATTATCACTGGTAGTGCAGAATGGACAAGAGAAAGAGGATGTTTCCTGAGAGATGGACAGACCAAATTAGGTCTACTGCTGGCTCATCAGTGGTGGAAGCAATAAGAACTGCGATATGTCGGGAGGACTAAAGAACTACTATCAGTCATTTTTTAGGAGAGCCAAAAACATTGACAGTTCGTGCTCTTCAACATTTAGTTGTAGTGGGTTCAAATACCGTTTGTAGAATTACCAAAATAGGGTTAAGTTAATGTAAATAAAAACAAAAAACTTTGTAGAGTTATACTGTGTACTTTAATTCAGTGACCAGGTTTCGACATGTTATGTCTTTTTCAAACATTTGAACCACGGACGGCTGCGTCTCCGTGCTCCATTACTCTCATCCAAATATATTTTCTTGGTCATTCTGTTCTCATTAGTAGATTCAATTAGGTAGGTCGACATATATTTAATTAAATTGATAATAATACATATTACTAAAACAATATAACTTAAAACAATATTGATATATAAACCAATTTTGGGCACATTCTTGTGGTTATATCACATAATACAACCATAATACTCATGTAAATGTTGGAAACGACTATACTCAGTTTCCGCGGGATTGGCATGCACGTATTTTTGACTATAGTCACTTCGCGCATTGCAAAGTTAAATCAAGACAAGATTAATAATACATATTATCTTGTTTAGACAGTCTCTTGAGAAACCCTGCTAATAAGTTAATTTTATTTTTAATTTTTTGTCTACATTACCAATTATATAACAAAATCAACAAAACTATTTAAGATTCATATTATAAGTTTGTCACGTTGTATGTTTTGATTATGTAGTTATAACTATACAATGATTTCTTTTATCTAACCGCCTTTTTGTTAGTTTTGTAGCTGGTCCACTCGTTTGTTTCTTTTCATATTCAAAATAATGGCTTTTATTATTTAATATTTGCGCATTTTTTTAGTTTATTTTGTAGATTTATTTATCATAGCAGAATATTATGTCAAACTTTTCCGGTCTCAGGCCTGCTTTTTCAATGTTCCTTTAGGGTTACATGTATGTTGAGAGGACCACATATCTGAGGGTGACGTGTATGATTTATGTTGAGAAGATTACACTCCTGGATATTTTAGGAGTCACAGTTTAGTTTATGGTCACCTCGATTCAGAGTTTTTGACAACTATAATATTTTTTTACATATTCAGTTTCATTTGTTTTACTTTTTCTAATTTATCTATCAATACCTACCAATCTCATGTCGTGTCCCAGGTTGGGTAGACAGAGAGAACAGAACGCAAGATAGATCGATCTTTACATTCTTATTTCGTTTCCTCTATATTCACACATGTAAGTCGAGTTCTCTTATTAAACTCACGGTCGTCCTTGAGAATTTGATCCACGTAATCCAGCCACACGTGGTGGTTTTAGCCGGCCATCCCTTCAAGTTCAGACTGCCCACTCATATGGGTCCTCTCGTCTGGACAAACTTGGTAGGGTAGAAGCTAGAATCGGATAAATGGAAGTCCCCAGAATTCTGCAATATCTGGGTGGTCACCTGATGATGCGAACTCAGAGTCCGCGAAACCAGTCGTGTGTTAGTCATACTCAATAGTAACACTAGACAGTAATAATAGCTATTCATTTTATTTGAGAAATGCTTAGGTTAAACACGTAAAGTGAGTAAGTATTGAAATATTTGCCTTTTGAGAGATGACGCTGAATGACTCATATTCAACATTTGCCATTTAGTCTTTTAGGGTGACATTCAAAATGACACTATCATAATATTCTGTTGATCTTTGTATCTATGAATCAGCTGTAAAAATAATTATAATCGTTTTTATTATCTGTGTAAGTATCTGATTCTGTTCCTTGGAAAACCCGGCAAAAAATGGATTCCCACACTTCAAGAAGAGCATGAGAAGAAAAAAGAAAAACAAGTGCTAACATGCATAGTGTATGCGGAAAAAATACGTTTTCCACTCTTTTGTGTAAGTTTCCAGTTTCCTGTAATAAGCAGGTGTTCGTAAAAATAAAGATATTTTAAATTAATAATTCAAGAGTTTTTGTGTTTACGCTGTGGAAATCCATTTTTAATTTTAATAAATAAAATATAAAAATATATTATTGAGCACTGTTTAATCTCCACTATGTTAGGTTAAATACCGAACGTTTTCGCCTATACTTGTAGGCATCTTCAGGGAAACTGAAATCTCTGAAGATGCCTACAAGTATAGGCGAAAACGTTCGGTATTTAACCTAACATAGTGGAGATTAAACAGTGCTCAATAATATATTTTTATATTTTATTTATATATTATTTTTAATTGGTTTAAAAAAGACGATAGTAGAAAAACATCTATTTTTAATCTTATTATAGAATTCTACTACCAAAACACCGACATAGTGAATAGACATTAAATTCAGCGGTGAGGTTTGCCACAAATCTGAATGTCATTTTTTTTAGATGACACGGTGACAATAGCTTGCATGTTTATCATACGCAGCTGTTCTGCTGGCTACCTCACTCGTGGGACATTCATGATGATATAATAAAAACTAGACATTATTTTAAGACGCATCGTTTTGTGGAAAAACCACCGCAAGTGTTCATTTAAGAAACATAGCATCAACTGAACAATAATAATAAATTTGATGATCTTTTTTTATTTAAAAAAGATATACCTATCTGGGTTTTTGTTATAAATGCAAACACAACGCTATACACCTTTCACATTAAGCTAAAACTTGTGTCATGAAAGGGGAGTTTGCCGGCACCTGGGATCGAACCGCGAACCTCTTGTATACGAGGCTGAGACTCTACCTGCAGACAACCGGCGAACCCTCATGTAGAACTTATATAGGATGTTTTTACGAACTCGTCTTTTGGGATCGAACCGGTCTCTAGTTTTGATGAACTCAACTGAGAATAATTGTCAACAATACAAGTACCTATTATAGAATAACAAAATGAGTGAAGATATAAGTAATTATAAAAAAAATATGTACATATGAAACTTGTGAGTAAATGACGCACATTTTTAGGTACATAATCATTATGGTTTGAAACCTTCTTCAGTCTATATTCATATCTTTGTTATTATGTAATAAATAATATTTACCTGCTGTAAGTAAAGTGACAATGAATTTTACATAACATTCAAATACTAGCAATGGACCCGTTTCAAATGTATATTTTATTTAATAAAATTTCAATTACCATTTGTAAGAAACTACTGCCTCCTTCTGTTAAATTTATATTTAAATTTAGTAAGGAGGTACCTCTGTACCTTTGTAGTAAGTTTAAATTTATTTGTTGTTTGAAAATGGAACAATTTTGAATTGTGTTTTGTTATGATTTTTTCACTCCTGCATTGTATGTGTAGTAATGTGTATATATTTTAACGATTCTTTCAAATTATAATAATTTAATTAAGTGTAAAAAGACCAATTTTTAGTGTCAATTGTACAGTTTATGGTTTAATAACAAAGTAAATTTCTCCTCATACCAGCAAATTTATATTGTCTGGAGAACCTACGAAAAATTTGAATAAAATATACATACATACCATCACGCCGCTTCCTTGCGGGGTAGCCAGAAAGGATCGAGCGCCACTTCCTTCTATCCTTGCATACATCTTTCGCTTTCGTCACTGTCATACGATTCCTCATGCATGCTCTCCTGTTCAATGTGCTCAACACGTGACCGTCTTGTAGGATTTGATTTAAATGATCTTGCCATTTAATTTTCGGACGTCAACGTCTCCGAGCACCATTCCTCTCAGGCAAATATAACTTCTTGATCATTCTGTCCTTATTTATTATTTCCACGTGCCCAAACCATCTTAACTTATTTACATTCATCCTTGTAACCACACCAACTTTCATTCCACATTCCTTTCGTTTATCACTGTTACGCACACAATCTCTCAGACTTTTTCCACACATCCTTCTAAACGATCCCATTTCTACTGCATTTATGCCACTTTCATCCTTCTTTAACCATGTCCACGTCTTACTTGCATACATGAGTGTTGGCACTATGATAGCAGTTGGCATAAAATATTAACTTGTTATTATGTTTAGTCATGCAGACTTTTGAAGCAGTTAAGTTTGATATTGTTGGAAATAGAAAATAAAAAAACAAAATACGCATGTTTTTGTATATAAAAAGAAATAAACACATAATATATTTACAAACGAACTTATTGTAAGACTTTTTAGTACAGAATATTTTTATGTATAATATAGTAGGGATATTTTCAATGACGTGAAGAACAATAACAGTGTTGCGATTTGTCACACACAAAATAATAATATATATCGGTGTTTGTGAGTGTTACTTCTTGAATATTAATAAATCAATCATACTAATGTACCTAATACTTATCCAAACTGTGAAATATAACATTAACCCTTTCAGGACCGCAAGATTCCACAAACAATTTCGTCGATAGCTCGGAGGAAGAGTCTTGGCCTCATGCACGGTTTGATCCCAGGTGTTGACAAACTGCCCTTTCACGACACAAGCTTTAAGCTTACTCTGAAAGTTGTATTAGGTTATATGAGTTCATATCTTTACAAAAAACAGTATAGATCTGTTTTTAAATCAAGCTGAAAAAATTAATACTTAAAATACAAAATTTATATAAATTATTATGGTTTTGGAAATTTTACATATATTCCCATAGTTAACCTAATATTAGCCATCATGTGGATTAGTACACTTTTGCTATGAATCTCTCAGTTAGCAATAAATTGTATCTGATCAACTGTCACTTGGTTAAGTGAAATGCAAACTCACTTCGTTCCACACTTTTGAGATGTAAAAATGTTCGATCCTAAATTTATTTGTTTTCTTTTTTCAAGAAGGTATCTTTTACTATTTTTTTAATTAAACAATAGATTATCATAATTGTATGACAAAAAAAAATACAGAAATTATTAAAGATAGAAATAGAAATGTGCTGTTTTCTCAGTTTCAGTGTTCTATTCCAGATGTAGGTACTTTTGCATCTAAAGTCTTCATATTATTATGAATGGTGCATATAATAAGTTGGATGATTTGTTCGGCGCTGTTTGATGAAGCATCCATCTCAAGAAATTATGTGATTTCATGGAATAGTCAGTTTTGAAAATAACATCGAAAGTCGTGTCTTTGGGAAATATATTTTCCTTAGACCTTAAAGGGTTAAATCATTCTACGAACTAATTTGAAAAACTAATATAATCTGTTTATTATCTAGATAGATCAAGTTAAAGCGTGATAAATACTTCTAAGAAGTTACAGATATTCATGAAATATTGTATTTTGTTGGAAGTAAAAAGAAGAGTTATACAAGTTAAGGGCTAGTTCAGGATAAACGTCATCTTGAGGGCACATTGAAATTAATTATTATATTTTATTTATACTTAGTACCTTTTAGAGTACCTGGAAGAGTTGCCGCTTAATAATAGGTATCTATATCTATCTATCTATCTATACCCTCACGCCGTGTCCCAAGTGGGGTAGGCAGAGAGAACGGAACGCCAAACAGATCTATCTTTACACACTTCCTTCGCTTCCTCCACATTCATACAGTTCCTCATACACGCACGTCGGTTCCTCTTACTCAACACGCGGCCGTCCTTGAGAATTTGATCCACGTGATCAAGCCACGTGGTTCTCGGACGCCCGAGTTTCCTCACACCCTTTCTTTCAGATAAGTATATCCTCTTTGTCATTCTTACCTCGTTCATTCGTTCAACATGCCCAAACCACCGTAGTTTATTCACGCGCATTCTGTCCACAACAGTCTTCTTGCATCCGCTCATTCTTCTAATATCCTCATTCTTCACTCTATCACGCAGCGTTTTGCCAACCATTCTACTCAACGATCGCATCTCTACTGCATTTATTCCACTTTCGTCCTTCTTCAACCACGTCCATGTCTCGCTTGCATACGTAAGTGACGGTACCAGAATGGTATTGTGCACCTGCACCAATAATAGGTATCCCACTCTTTTTAGAAATTTTTCGAGTGTCTTGTGCCACCCATTTCGAATGATTTAACTTTTATTTAGCACAAGAGAGGAAAACTCGTATGTTTATTTCGTGTTGTTGATTCGCTGACCCACTTGTGGGAAATGCCGTGTTGTTTTAAATCATTGGTTCTCAAAGTGGTGCAGGTGGACCCACAGGGGTCGTTACGTTCGCGTGACAAAAAATGTGGGGTTCACGATTCGTAAGCGGGGGTCTACGAAAGCTTATCTGATTTTGATATAATCTTCGCATTTTTTGTCGAGTTTTGGGAATATGTTAGGAATGGAGCTGCAAGGTGTCCACCGGAACCAGCAAAATTTTGAAAGGGGTTTAAGAGAAAATAAAGTTTGGGAACCTCTGTTTTAAATTAATGAACCTTCCACTAAGAAATTTGAGATTAGATGTGAATTATTGTCTTTACAATAAATAGATATAAGTGCCATCTGTAGAAAAATGTTCATAAACTTATCAGTACGTAGAAAACGTTTAACTTTGGTTTAATAAGATTCTTTTACATGTTAGTTCAAAGTTTATACAATAGATGGTGTATTGAGATTGAGGTGTGGTAATTGATGCATACGATAAAAAGTCTAAATATTGTTTTTTACAAGAGATTACAAAAAGATTTGGTGGTGATTATATCTTTTTCTTTCATAATTCACTCGGTCACGGGTGCCTTGCCGGAAGAGGAAAGAAGATATATTTTTCTTCTTGTCGTGTCGGTCAGCATTTAGACAATAAAAGACAAAATATTAAAAACTTCAAATCTATATTCCCATTCATCTTTATACAGGCAACATCTATCAAAATAGGATATCAATAGGTAAGATATCAAAATACATCAAAAACAAAAAAGAAAAAAAATATTTGAAAGTAGTTGTACATCATCATCATCATCTCCGTCGGTCCCTCAATCCTGAGGATCGTGACCATCATGCCTCGTTCTGTAGACCATCTGTTTCCATGTTGAGCGATCCTCCGCCATGTGCAAGGCCCCGTGTAGTGAGCTCTCTGTGGCCTCCTTAATTTGGTCGCTCCATCTTATTGGCACTCTGCCCCTTAGTTATATATAGTGAGTTACAATCTATCGGATTGGTCTGCAACGAGTTTAGATTTTCTTCTCCATTCCTCCTTATTTTCAGCTAGTCTCTTAACTTCTAGGTATGTACCATAATAGTTCATGCATGTCCTTCTTCAGTTGGTCCATATATGTGTCTCTTGGTCGGCCTCTACCGTTTCTGCCTTCTGTCATGCCCTCCACGATCGTGATAAGCAGGCCTGGGTGCCTGATGTTGTGGCCAATGCAGTAAGCTTGTTGTTGACTGATTCTTTTAAGGAGTTGCCTCCTTTCGCCTACCCTGTTTAACACATCTTCGTTTCACCAATGGATCTTCAGCATACGTCTGTAGCAACCACATAGCATGCTGCTATACGGTTGCAAGATAAATTGCTAGAATGAAAACATAGTCATGGAGAAGACAGCTTGTATGTTCATAATATGGAGCGTTTAGTTCACTATTTAAAACACATTTGGGAGATTCCGTGATTTTATCAAACGATAGAAATATACTGAGAAATAAAAATAATGTTAAATTTTGTAATACTTACAACCGTTTCCATAAAATTAATATTCAGATCGAGTGCAGAAATAATCCCGACTGGACGCTTTTAAAAAAAAATCAATGAACGAATATGTTTTGATTTATCTTCTTTATCTCACGTACCTATGCGTATTCCCCGGAATAATATAATCAGGGTTTTTTGGATGATTCTTCTCAGGTTTTTCCACTTTTTTAACTTGCATTATTCATTGAACAAACGTATATTATACATAAATTAGTTACATCTATATATTATAGAAACCGGGGAATTAAACAATTTCCAATGAAAAGAAAAAATGCTGAGTTCTGCAACTAATAAATACACAACCCACCGACTATCTGGGTAATGTGGAAGTCTAGATATTTCTTTTATTTTTAGATTCTAATTGTAAAGGCTAGAGGGACATCGAAGGAATATAGTCAAAACATTAACCATATGACCATACCACGTTAGTACCTACACATAATACAAGATTTGTATCTTAGTTTGGTATTAGCTCGATCTGTAAAAATTGTCTATGCATGTTATGTTTAATGCTTTTTCAATTTTGGGGACTCCACGTGTAATTTGTTTTCGTAGTAGGTAGGTACATATCTTTCAGTGGCGTGTCAAGGTTTTTATTATAGGTCCTCAATATAAAACCCGCTTGTCCCGCTTGTTCTGGATAGCGCCGCTAAGTCTAGATCACTAGTCTCAATACATGCTCAGCCCAGACCCCCCTGTGATATGTTTAATTTCACTGAAGTTACGGATGCCGATGTCCAACAGTCTGTAAAGTCCATAAAGTCCAAGGCCACTGGATGTGATGATGTTTGTTTTTCCTTCATTTTGCCTTTTTTTCATTTAATCTTACCTCATATAACACATATTATAAATTTTTCATTCTCACACAATGTTTTTCCGAGAGAGTGGAAGAAGGCATACGTTATACCACTTCCAAAGAAAGCATCATCATCATGTCCAGCCGATTTTCGTCCAATCTCAATCCTCCCCTTTTTTTCCAAGGTCATAGAAAGACTTGCCTATAATCAGCTAAATACTTTCATCTCCCAAAATAATCTCCATAATAACTTCCTGTCAGGTTTTCGTGAGGGCCATAGCACCACAACTGCTCTAATTAAAATTTCAGACGATATCAGACTTGCAATGGACAATCGGCAGTTGACGTTACTGACGTTACTTGATTTTAGCACAGCATTTAATACTGTGGACTTTGACTTGTTGATTGCGACACTGGAAAGCCTTAATATTTCACACTCATGCTCCCTTTGGTTTGAATCCTATCTAAAGGGACGTTTCCAGTGTGTTCGAGTGCCTGGTGGCGCTGTCTCTGAATGGGCGGAACTCAGATCAGGTGTACCTCAGGGCGGAATACTTTCTCCTCTCCTCTTCTCAATTTTTATAAGCCCTGTGTCACGCCTTATTAATACTTGTCATTATCACTTATATGCAGACGACCTTCAGATTTACACTCATTTTAATATAGAAAATACTTCTACCGCTGTTGAAAATATATCCGAATGTCTGCAAAAAATTTCAGTTTGGGCAACGAATCATGGACTTATCATAAATCCTACAAAATCTCAATCAATTTTCCTCGGCAGTCATTATCACATTTCAAAACTCAAATCCATGACCGTGCCCAATACAACAATGAACTCAGATATAATCCCTTATTCAGCAACAGTGAAGAACCTTGGTGTGATTGTGGACCAAAAACTAACTTGGCAGCAGCATATGAATACAATCCGACGAAAATTTTTCTATTCACTGCATTCTCTTAAAAGATATCAAATGTTCCTTCCAACTAAAATCAAAACTTTACTTGTTCAATCTCTGCTGCTGCCTCTCATAGATTATGCTAATGCAGTATATCTTGATATCAACCAAGACCTGTCAAATAAACTTGAGAGACTTCAGAACTATGGTATCCGATTTATTTTCAATCTCAAGAGGTCTGATCATATCTCCCAGTATCGAGTCAATCTTAAGTGGCTAACTGTGCATCAAAGACGTGAACTTCATATTCTATCACTTGTTTACAAAATACTCTATTCCACGTCTTCTCCCTATTATTTAAAAGAAAATTTCGAGTATTTAGCGAGCCATGGCCTACCATTGCGATCCAATAACGAGCGTCTTCTGGCAATTCCTACACACAGTACCAATTATTTCTCGAAATCATTCTCAGTTTATGGTGCTCGTTGTTGGAATAATCTTCCTTCTTCGCATAGAGTTTCACAATCGTTCAATGTCTTTAAATCTTATGTAAAGGAAAAAATGCTATCTTCTAACTCAGTATCCGTTCCCTAGCCCCCCCCCCCTCCTCTGATCCATAATCCCTACCACATGTTGGGTGTGTGTCAAATATATTAAATATATTATTTTAAATTTTGTTTTTTTCTTTTGTTGTGTTTTGATATTTTGTATGTTTTTTTTGTAAGTAAATTTGTTTTTTACTAGTTTCATGTCAATGTGTCGTGGTTAGATGGAAGAAATCACTTTATAGTGATAATCTCGCCACTGCACAGCGTCCCAGTTTTTAAAGTTTTATATTATTTTGTTTACACTGTTATGTAATGATGATGTGCAAAAAGAATAAATAAATAAATAAATAAATAAATAAAATTATTATAAAAGTATGAAATTAAAAAACTTGGTCTTATTTCGCTTTAAAAGTTGTGTTGTAAGAAAGAAAACAATAACGACATATTTAAAAAATTACTCCGTATTGATAAAATGGTATAATTTTTTCTTTTTGAATTGTCATTTCTTTTTTTTTCTTGCTGAGATTGCCTTGGCCAAAGCTGTTATGGTCTCAGTGCAGGGTGATATTTTTAGAATAATAATAATAGTCACCCATTTAAGAGCTGAATACTGCCCACGATGCATAATATTGGTAGTCGTAAGAGAACCGGTTCGTTCATCACGTTTCACTATGTCATTGTGAAAATTGTTGAAATGGCCTATTTTCCCGGATATTTCAGGAATCGACTCCTATTTATCCGCTTGAGCCTATGTATGACAAGTGATCATTTTTAAACTCTCTCGAGTCTATCAGTTCCACTAAGTCAGAACATGTGAAGTCGTGCTTATTTTTATTTACAATCTATACATAGATAGCTATGAATCGTATCAATAGAGAGTGCACTGGTTGACTTGGACTTGACGTTGACTGGTCTGCTAAAAGAACTTGAGCGAGTCAAAAAGTAAGCCTAACTTCTAGTGAAACAAAATGTAGCTCAACTTTTAAATATTATGTAGCCCAACTCTTAAATATGATGAAGCACAACTCTTAAATATGATGTAGCCCAACTCTTAATACTGATGTATCCCAACTCTTAAATATGATGTAGCCCAACTCTTAAATATGATGTAGCCCAACTTTTAAATATGATGTAGCACAACTCTTAAATATGATGTAGCACAACTCTTTTGTATGTTGTGTATTAAGCTGATTACAATTTATTTTGATTGTTTTCACATATTATTATTTCAAATTTTAGCATTGATTATTACCTTTTTTATATTCGTATATTTTGTTATTTTGTGAAATTAATGATTATTTGTATTGAAAAAGGCCAAATGCCGTGTATTGGTTGAAAAAATAAATAAATGCAGCGAGGTATGTATGATGCTTCAGACGACATCGTATCAAATGAACTCAAAAAATAATAACGCGTGTTATTAAAAACAAAAAGATTGCAAAAAAAATGAAAAAAACTGCAAGTAATTTCATATATTTTTTAACTTGGAAATCTCAAGTGATTTTCTACTTTTTGACTCGTATAGAAGATACGCCATTGCTTTCTTTAAAAAATAAAATAAAGTAAGACCTATTAGATACACTAGGATCGATCAGGAAAATTATTATGAAAAATATTGCGAAATCAATTATTATTTGTAATTTTGATTATTACTGTGTTTTGCGATGAACAAAAATAAAATGAAAAAAGGAAAATAAATTCAAATAAAAAAATAGGAGCAAAAAATAAATGTTAACTATTTAACCGAAATAATACATGAGTTTCTCAACGTTTCTTTAAATTTTCCGGTTTTCCAGCCTCTTCCATTCAGAGTGTCTCTGTGCCAATCGCGTCACCTCTTCCGACGACATTCCTTGCGCTCTAACGTCGTTGCCAAAGGAACGGTGTATTGTGAATAAGATGGTATATTAGAAGTATGTAAAGCGCGGAGACAAAGTTAAAAACTGATTCGGTCTGCCTTGGTACGGGCTCATGGCCAGTTAGGGGGATTTTTATGACATGCTTTGTTTAAATACTAACTGTCAATTTAAAAAAAATAGATATAACTGTGTTTTGTTTGTTATAAACCCAAATACAACCTTATACACCTTTCACAGTAAGCTACTAAAAGCTTGTGTCGTGAAAGGGGAGTTTGCCGGCACCTGGTATCGAACCACGGACCCCTTGTTTACGAGGCCAAGATCCTACCTCCAGGTTACCGACGAACCAGGCTACCGACGAATATGTAAATAAAAATATATATTTTAAAACACAACATGCATATACAGTTCACATAGATCGAGCTTGTCCCAAACTAAGATGTGAATCATGTAGTATGGGTACTAACGCGACGATGCACATATATACAATGCACTAAACACGTATACATGTTTTGACCCAGAACAATTTGCAAAATGTCATTCTTCACTTTACCCTGGCCGGGAAACGAACCCGGGACCTCGTGACTCAAAGGCATTTGCAAGAGCGTTACCTCCGCGCCACACCGGCCGACAATTATTCATGCCTAGTTCTGTCTGTTAAGTTTTTTTTTTTAATTTTAAGGATGTAATTGATAATCTGTGAAGTTTTTTGTTCATTAAGGAGGTTGATAATCCGACAAAAAGCTACCACAGGAAATTGCTTGTAAGAAATTATGTGCAATTATTTATAAAAATAGATTTTAAACAATTATTCCAACTACATAAATAAGTATAAAAAATATAACTATTGTTTTTGTACATTCAACAAAATAATTAACTAAAATTCAAAGTCTGCTATTCGATAATAATTTATCTCGAAGTCTTAAAATCTTCAAATGTAATGCCCCATCACTACCAGAGCCTAACTACGCCTTACATTTACGCCACCCTTCCTAAATGTCTTAACTTTTATTTTAATTTTTATTTTTGTATGTTTATAATGTTATTACTATGGACCTGAGAGGCTTGAACAACCCACCTCCAGATCTGGAATAAAAATTATTATTATTACTATACATACATCTTCTTCCCCTTGTTGGGCCGGGGGCCCATTGCGTCTAGGTACTTCCTCCAGAGATCCCTGTCCACCACTACCTCCAGAACCTCTGGCCACTCCAAACCAAGCCTTTCAACACACAAGTTCGACACCTGCCCTTTCCAGCTTCTTCTATTATTATTATTATAAATTATATAAACAATCATAATATTGTCTGCTTAGAGCACATTATGAATAACTTATCAAGTTACCCTTTGATATTTTAGATGATCAAAATGATAAGAAGACAAATTATTATTGTTTTTTAATAACAACATATTGTGTATTGTATAAAGTAACTACAGAAGCCTTTGGATATTGTATTGTTTTAACGCTGATCATAGTGATTTAGAGTGATTATCAATGATTATAAAGTGTTATCACTATTAACGTACACATTCACGTCATTCAGAAGTGCTTCTAAAATGATTCTGGATGATTTTATTTTGACGTCCTTTAACAGTCCCTAGACCGTCTCAAGGGCGCCTAATATTTTTATTTAACTATTATAAAATTATGAAACCACTTTTCACTGTAATGTGATGTAACGAAAGTGTGATTTTGGATATTCGCAAATGCGAATTTGCCGCCATTCACGAGTGCAAATGGCGAATATTGACTTGCTTAAATTTCTACATTTTAAAATAAAAAAGACATATCTGGGTTTTGTTATAAACCCAATTAAAACCTTATACACCTTTCACAGTAAGCTTGTGTCGTGAAAGGGGAGTTTGCCGGCACCTGGTATCGAACCACGGATCCCTTGTTCACGAGGCCGAGACTCTACCACCAGGCTACCGACGAACTCACATTATTGTTCAAACATTGAAATTTCTAGCCTCCCGTCGCCGAATTTTCAAAATGGCATTGAAATTTAAAATATTTCAAAACTTTTCGGTTTTCTTAAAGAATATTTCCTTGCAGTACCTTTTTCTAGAATGTACCGGGTAGGTATCCCGTACTTTTACCGAATATCTGATAGATACTTTATTACCAAATTAATATTCGCAAAACAATCGCACATTTTTTTACGAATACGAATGCGAATGCGAATACTTTGAAATATGCGAATATTTGCGAATGCGAATGCGAATATTCGTTACATCACTAATTCATACTTGTACCTACAAAAATATATATTACATGGAGTCTGCTATAATTAACCTGCCACGTGGTGTAACTAGCGGCTATTGCAGTCGACTTGCATCATCGTGGTCCTGGGTTCGATTCCCAGTTGGCTCGTGATGTTTCAATCGAAATTTTCACATCCCAGGATTTGGAGAAAAACTGTCTCAGTAGGATTGAGATAGCACTGGTCGACTGAAAGAAATTAAATATGTTATAAGTCAGCCAGCTACACTGACATCTGTGTATGTAATAGATTTAAAAAAAATGCCTGAGCTTTGATGCATGTTTATCAAAATCAAAGCAGGGAGCTATAAGTCTTTGGCAGGTCATTGATTATGACTGTTTCAGGAGACGCTTGAAGCCTTGTTTATTCATGCTAATATTATTATTATTATTGGACAATATTAAAGTGTCGTTTACGTGCCAAAGCACCTCAAGGACACTGTACAATTTATAAATTCTAGGACATTAGATCCACGTCATATTATAAATATAGATAAATACATAGATAAATGAGAAATCTCGGATTCATAAAGGTATCCACGTCAATTATGTAAAACAGAATGCAATATTTAAAAGTAATTAGTAAAACGTGGAGCACCCGGTAAAGAATTATCCCGTGGAGCACCCGGTAAAGAATTGGTCTCCCACTCTTCTCCGTAAGTTTTCGAGTGTCATGTAAAAGGCAGGTGTTCGAAAAAATTAAGACATTATACATCTTAAATTCAGCGATGAGGTTTGCCACCCATCCTGAATGTCTTGTTTTTATATTGGCACGAAGAGGACAGTTTGCATGTTTCTTACATGCAGCTGATCTGCTGGCTACCCCACTTGTGGGATATGCCGTGATGGTATAGTAGTAGTAGTAGTAATTAGTAAAATAAAAAGTTTTTAGGTCCCTTCTGAATATCTTAAGATCTGCAGCTTACGCTATAAATACCTAACTATTATTTTGCTGTGAAATTAACAAAACATATTTTTTTATGTCTTTTTATTGAGAAAGACGTCTTTCGTCTTAATAGGACATTGTCAATCTGATTGAGAGCACTCTAAAGTTTTACCAAATTTACCAAATTGACCTCAATTTTTTTTTTAATTTATCTCGTTTTTTTCACTCATGTATTGCTATGTTTGAACTGCATTTTGACTAAGTTGTTGTTTTTTATTTTTTTATTTTTATATTCTTAAGGGACACAAACACTTCAACCTAACAAATATCAAGATACAAATTTCTCCATCAAACAAACCAAGGTCCCGCAAATTACCGAAGCGTATGACGAACACGTTGCTAGGAAATAATAATAACAATACATACTTTAACCTACTCAAATCAAAATCAAAAAACAAGAACATAAATCATGAAAATAAGTAGTTAAAAATTACACTTGATAGACTTTATAATAATTAAAAGTTAAAATAATTAAAACTTTAGCAGTTTAAATTAAGAATTGATTGAATCTCTGTTTCTCAAATTCAATTTGTAAATACAAAACAAAAGCACTGAAAATAATGATAATAATAACAATGATAATGAAACAAATGTGTTGTTTTTTTTTTTACTTAATAAACTTATTTTTATATATGTCAACATGGTAAAGGCATTATGTCGTGAATATACATAAATAAAAATAAACGATTTTCTATCAAATGAGGTACATATATATTTCATGGTTATCTTTAAAGTTAGGCTCATATTACTATCTGTCTTTGTTTTGCCCCTGTGACGTCTACCACATGGAGATTATGATGAGTGGTCAATCATTAAGTAAAATGACGCGAAGAGTACACACATCTAGATATAATATAGTCTTTATATTTATCATTCTATTATAACACTGCCAATTCAATAGGAGGCGAAAACCAATGGTTTACAACACTTGCTTGCTCACTTACTTTGATAAAAAATATTCCTGTCCACTACTAAACATAAGCTTTTCTAATGTCATTTCATATCGTGATGAAAGCGAAAGCTCCCAAAAGCTGACTTACGACAATAAAGTCCCATGGAAGCACTGAACAATATTAGGGTTATTTTTTTTTACAAATTCTTTCAAGTATTTCTCACTATTGCTCCAGCCAGAACTTCCACCAATATAACATAACATAACATAACATAACATAACATAACATAACACGTGTAGACAATTCACACAGACCGAGCTAGTCCCAAACTAAGATATGAATCTTGTATTATGGGTACTAACACGGCAATACACATATACAATGCACTTAACACATATACATGTAACACCCAAACCCAGGACAATCTGAAAAAGGTCATTCTTCATTTTGCCCTGGCCGGGAATCGAACCCGGGACCTCGTGACTCAAAGGCAAGTGCGTTAGCCTCCGCGCCACACCGGTGCCTCTATGATATCATTATTGACGTTAAAAGACCTTTTAGGACTCACTCGTTTTATCTGAACTCAACAAAATATACACAATGTTTATTTTCTTTTAAAATCGAACCAAATAGTACTGCATTGTTTTTAAAATGACATTGTTTTGTTATTTTTCAATTATTTTATTTAATTATTTATTTATTTTATTCTTCTTGCACGTCATCATTCACTTAACAAATTCAACAAATCAATTTAAATAAGAAAAAATGTGATAGTGATTTCTGTCACCATATAGTGATTTCTTCCATCTAACCACGTCACATTAACACTAAACAGAAATAAAAATAATAATAACAAAAACACAAACCATAAGAAAAACCTCTACATAAATTAAAATGAGAAAAAAAATAGCACACTCCAAAGGGACCGGGAACTATAGAGTATTTTGTAGAGTACTTTTAACTTACCGATTTGGCTCAAAATACATACTCAGTTTTTGGGTAAATAGCCTAATAAACAAAACATAAAAAAAACTTCCACCAAGTTCTGTTGTTTGACAACAAGTAATTCATGATGACAATGCAATGAATTATTCAGAAATCAATTTTGAAAAAAAATGTTGCAAAACCTGACAGTTGTAAACCTGCGATATGTATAACAATTAGTTGTAGTTTTTTTCATTGTCGTATAGATCATTATATAAAGATGTGTTTACAACCGTCATTTACATTGCTGCTTGTCACTCGGTCAGGTTAGGGCGAATCTATAGGTACAATTATCAAAGTATAATCTATCATAAAATAGTATTGACATAATTCAATAAAAAAAAATACAAAAAAAATTATATTGACATAAATCTTCAAGATGTTTTTATCAATGAATACATTTTTCGCTTTTTTTGCCTTGTGTTTGTGCAGTAGTCACGGAAAGAGTTTGCGTAAGTAATTTTTATTATTCTTAATTTATTTTTTATAGAAACAGTCAATGTTGTGCACCGAAGATACTAAGTGGAAGTTAATATTTAATTATTATAAATAGAACACATAAATATTAAGTATTTCCTCAAAGACTCTATAAATCGCGAACCGGCTTTCAGAAGAAGCATTTCTGCATTTCACTTTACCTTAGCCTGATGACGAGAGCGGAAACTCTTGAAAGCTGTTACGTGGTAATAGTTTATTTAGAGATGTTGTTTATTTTTGTGCGTGTACTTGGCAGCAGCCATGTGTATCAATGTATTGTAAATTTTTCTCTCCACTCTTTTGAATAAAGGCCTTTTTAGAATTTCGTCGAGGTATAATTAAATACAATAACTTATATTTTTTTTATATTTCTCTATCTTTACGTAGGTACTTCTTTTGCTTCCTCCACATACATGCATTTCTTAAACTCGACAAGTCTCTGACTTTGAAAATTTGATCTACGTGGTGAAACCACATAGTTTTCAGAGATACGCGTTTCTCACACCCTCTTTTTTAGATTAATACACCCTCTTCGTCATTCTTTCGTTACCCGTTCGTTCTGGAAGCCCGAACCATCACATTTTATTGAGATGTTGCTACACCTCTTCTTTCCCTATGGTCTTCACTCCAGGACTCTAGACATCTATGTACTTGCCTTCTTTTCTTCCTTCTATGTTTTTTTTTCTAATTTTAAAGTTAAAGTTAATTTCATAGGGTTCCTGATAAAGAACAAGTCTCCCTTTCATTTTTGTAACCTTTTTAGTGTCCTGTTTATAAAACCGCGTAAGAAATAAGTAAGCATTCGTTACTTCTGGTAAAAAAATAAAGAAATAAAGTTGAGAAATAGTTTTATTTTATTATTTTTATTTAGTATTTAAAGCAGGCTTTATCAGCTGCCACCTCTCTACCAAATTTCTTGAGTGTCCTAAAATAACTTCCTTAAGAAAAGACAAAAGGCGTATTCAATTTTCTGATAATTCCATGATAACATAGAGCTATAATAGACAAGACTGCACTATTTAATTTTATTTGTACGAGTATGTCTTTCAAATGAAGCGATGTGATTTATTAATGTAATTTTTGTAAGGAAATTTGAATGTTTATGCATCATTGTCGTTTTGTAAAAAAAAGATAAATGCAAATTTATTGATTGTACAGCATTTTGACATAGAATAAGGAAAAATGTTTAATAATTTCTAATGAATAAAATGATTCACCTTTGAAATGGTTTTACCGTGATGAAAAATAAATCAATTGTCAAATTGATTCACGGTTAATTTTTCCAGGGAAGTGCTTTTATATACGAATACCTCCCTTTTGGGAAGTTTTTGTATGACATCGCGTATATGTAAAGATATTTTAAATATGCAATTAAACGATGAGGGATGTCTCCCATCTTGAATGATTTTTATAGTTTCGGAGAGGACAATCTGCATGTTAATTACATGTAATTAGTTGGTATCCGGAATTGCGAATTAATGTAAATTTTTGATCATTCAGAGTTAGAAAAATCATCATATTCGTTTTCTAGCCACCGGCCACCCTTTTTTTCAATCCATAGTCCCTACTACGTGATGGGTATGTGTCAATTATCATTTTCATTTAAGTTTTTTCTTTTGGTACATATTATCTCTGATAGATAATACAGGTTTATTTGTTTTAATTAATTTTTGTCAAAATGACGTGGTTATTTGGAAGAAATCACTATATAATGATAATCTCGTCACATTCTTGTATTTTATATTCTTTCGTAAACACTGTTATAAAATTATGATTTTCAAAATTAATAAATAAATACATAAAACGAATGAAAAACACAAATTTAAGTTAATCTAGCAATCCATTCTCTCTGCTTATTCTGCAAGGGATGCAGCGTAAACATAGACATAATGTGTTTCATCAAATCGCTAACGATAGATACATAACAAATTATTTTTTTGCGAACGCAAAAACCAAAACAAATTCAACCTTGGCCGTGAAAAAAGATAAATATACATAGATCATTACGTAAGATTTGATAAAATCATTGCAAAGGATGACTGTTTGTTTTGTTACTAAATCATTACGTAGATCATTAATATGGTATTCAGTCAGTCAGTTAGGCATTCATTCGTGATCCTTGATCATTAAAATAAAAATAATATGATTATAATAATATGCAATAAAGAAACATAATGATATAAGGTATTACATGACAAGAATGATCTATGGATCATTGGTGCTTTGCGGTTTTATGTATTAATTGACGGGCTTGGGCAGGGAATATGCCTTCATTATGGAAGGAATTTAAACACTTAACTTTTTTATTAATACACACACTAAAACTTAGTAATTCTAATGTATGTATATTCACAGAGTGGAAATTCATGATTACAAATATCAATAATAATAAACACAGTTAATTTTTCATTAATTTTTTTAAAGAACCAGGTCCTCTTGATAATGTTAAACTGAGTTTTTGACGAAAGCGCTCGAGTTCTTCGAAAAAGTTAATGAAAAATTAACTGTTTAGAAATATTGATAGTTTCGTCTCTTACATTTATAAAGAATACAAATTTGATTAGGAAATCAAAAAAATGGATAAATCCATTTATTTTCTAAATTAAATATTGCAAAATAGTAGAAATTGATTGGTAGGTTTTATGAAGATGAAAATATGCAAATATTACCTACACTATCGAAATATGCAAATTTACATCCTCGTTAATACATAATTAGATCGATTGGCAAACTGCAAAACCTATAATATTATGCTGAGATAGGTGGATGGATATTCAAAAGCCAAGTTATTTTCTAATAATTTTCAAGCAATTTTTTTGAAGGTCGATATATACACTCTGTTTAACCCTGGCTTTAAGGAAAAAATAAATTTAATACCTAGTTAAAAATACCGGAAAAAAATCTTGGTTTTGGCATAGCTGTAATTAATCAAGTATTAATTACACATTTTTTGTTTTTCATTACATAATATGATATAATAGTTGACTTAAAGAATTTTGCAAAATCACCATAGAATATAACGTCATTCAAACATCAGCAAAAATAACCGGAGGTTGTTGATAATGGAGTAATTATGCGTTTTGCCTGCGATGTTTCTAATTAATTATGTGTTTTTAGAATTATGGACATTTGACCATCCTTTTGTTGACATTACAAGGTGCATCAAAGTGACCAAGATTTTCTATTTATTTATCTATTTTTTCCATCACAGCATCTCCTACAAATAGAGTACCTACCCAGTGCACTAATTGATGGCATGGTCTTTGAGTACCTTAGACTCTCGAGGTACGGGGCTCGATACCCGGCCAGGGCAAAATGATGGATGGTCTTTTTCTAATTGTTCTAAGTTTGGGTGTTACATTATTATAATGTATGTGGAACTAAAATATAAAAGGTAGTTTGGGCGTAGAAAGCATGTTTTTAAAAATGGAGTAGTTTTCATTTTTGGATTGTCATTTTTGAAAAAAAAAACTGCATACTTGGGTACGGCTTTGGCAAACTATAATTAGGTAAAATCGATTCCGTATACCAAGTTCACCAACTAATCCGAAAATTGTCTTATCAAGTGAAGGAAACCATTTTGTTTTTCGGTCAGTTTGACATTATCGACACAATGGGCGATTGCTGAATTTAGCATTGTGAAGTAAAAAAATCATCCAAGAGTTATACATTGATATCAGTGTAATCGTACGTGTTTACAAGTGTGTAAATATTCATAAGTATACATAATACTGTCTTTTTATATGATATGTGTATATTTTTGCGTCTTTTTTGATATTCTAAAATATAACCTAAAATTAGGTGAATGTGACGCATGGTCGCAATTGTAACACCACGAATGGTGTCGATTGTAACATGTTACAACCGACACCTTTGAGAGAATCATTTGTTACACATATAATATTTTAAGCAAATTTTGTTATTCTAGGTTTTAAATGGTCAAGCCTAGGGAAAGAAAAACGAGTAGGGCAACGGCATGGAAAGATTTTTTTTTGAAAAGGCTATTAACTTTGTAAAAAAAGAAAATATTTCAGTCAGAAAGGTGGCAAAAATATTTCGAGATATTCACGTACCTCTCCATAGATACATGAAATACAAAAATGGCAATTTCACTCCACCTTTTGGTTACAGAGCTCATAACAGAGTGTTTTTGAATTATTTGGAAAAAAACTGGCTAATTACTGTGAACTAGCAGCGAAACTTTATTATGAAGTATCCAAAAATGACATATTCCCATTTATAATACACATTCCTGTGTATGTAGGTAATAATATTTTTATATTGTGTTTGTTTAATTCATTATGCATTATTTAAAATATTTTAAATTCAATTGAATCGAATATCATTTAATTTTTCTTATTCACATTTGATTTTTTTTCACTGTTACAATTGCCACCATGGTTGTTACAATTGACACCATATGGGTGTCAAATGTAACAGTTTTCCGATATTTTAATTTTGTAAATAAAACAATATTTTTGTACTTATCGTCTTCTTTTTACTATGTAGATGCCTTCTAAATATGTGGAACAATTCATATAAAAAAAATCATCTAATTTTACCAGTAAATAATTTGTCTGGAAATCAAAATGTCAATTTTGTTACTTTCGACACATCTCTCCCCTAATCCAATGATTTTGAGTGAGTTTTGTGTCTACGTCCCAGTATCGTATAATCGTCGGCAAGGCTATAAAAATGTTTAATGGTTCGTGTCAATATTATTATTAACATACAATGACTTTATCGCCAGGATATAGACTCTCTATTCACTGTGTCGGTGTTTAGGTAGTAGAATTCCATATCGAAATAATAACTTCTACTAATGGTTTATTATGTGAGAGAGACGTCTTTCGTCTGATGAGGACATTGTCAATCGATGTCAATCGGCAATCGAATCGGACGATTGACAATGTCCTCATCAGACGAAAGACGTCTCTCTCACATAATAAACCATTAGTAGAATAAAACATTTGTTTTATTATTTCGATATAGACTCTCCTTTGATTCTGTCTCTTTTTGATGATATCTTTTGTCTCTTTTGACATTTTTTTTTATTTTCCTGCTGAGACCACCTTGGCCAAAAGCTCTTATGATCTCAGTACAGGGTGATATTTTTAGAACAATTATAATACGCGAACTGGTGACCATACCAGATATACTACACTAAGCTATACAAAAAAACTAAATAAAATTTGTTTAACAATATATATATATATGAGGTGAAGGTTTTAATCCATTTCACTGCGTACAGTCGGGCAGAGACTTGGCTCTTGCCTTTGCATGTGGGACGAGACACGGCCCGTCACCGGAATATGCAGATTGGATTTGCAGAATAGGTGTTGTGTTTCTGCATTGTGTATACATGTGCTTCTTCAGGACCATTTCGCAGAATGGCCGACACAACATTAAATCCAGTATGCGGGGAGTATCGCATATTATGAATGACTGTGTGATTAAATTTTCATCGGAAATGCATGTGCAACATGCATTCCATTAATGAAAGATCACTTGATTTTACGCAGGAGATAGTATGAGGTGAAGGTTTTACTCCATTTCACTGCGTACAGTCGGGCAGAGACTTGGCTCTTGCCTTTGCATCTGGGACGAGACACGGCCCGTTCTGGAATATGCAGATTGGATTTGCAGAATAGGTGTTGTGTTTCTGCATTGTGTATACATGTGCTTCTTCATAATATGCGATACTCCCCGCATACTGGATTTAATGTTGTGTCGGCCATTCTGCGAGATGGTCCTGAAGAAGCACATGTATACACAATGCAGAAACACAACACCTATTCTGCAAATCCAATCTGCATATTCCGGTGACGGGCCGTGTCTCGTCCCAGATGCAAAGGCAAGAGCCAAGTCTCTGCCCGACTGTACGCAGTGAAATGGAGTAAAACCTTCACCTCATACTATCTCCTGCGTAAAATCAAGTGATCTTTCATTAATGGAATGCATGTTGCGCATGCATTTCCGATGAAAATTTAATCACACAGTCATTCATATATATATATATATATATATATATATGTGTGTGTGTATGTTTGTATATATGAGAAAAAGAAATATTCACTTTGTGAATATTTCTTTTTCTCTTTTTTTCCAAATTGCTTTAGATTGTTGATTTTATTTTTATCGTATGTTTTTTTTTAAGTTAATACTTTTGGGTTAGTTGGAAGAGATCGCGCCTTTGCGATAAACTCGCCCTCTGTATATTGATTGTATTTAATTTGAATGTATACCTTTTTTTGTAATTGTATTTAATCAATGTACAGCAAAGAATGAATAAATAAATAAATAAATAAATTTATACACCTCGTACATACATGTCCATGTAAGTACGTACATAAGCAAACATAAAAACAAAGGATTGAATAGAATAATTACAAAAAAAAATGTCAATAAAGGGAGGGAGATGGAACAAGAGTGATGGGTTTTAGGTATCAGATTCTGAATTCAAAGAAAACCATAATACAAGTTCTCTTTAACGGCTTCAAAGACATCAGAATTAAATTTAGATTTTTTTTCACTTCTGAGTAGTTACCTACAAAATGACGGGAAAAGGATACCTACAGTCACTAGGTTTTTTCACTTCTGAGTAGTTACCTACAAAATGACGGGAAAAGGATACCTACAGTCACTAGGTTTTTTCACTTCTGAGTAGGTACCTACAAAATGACGGGAAAAGGATACCTACAGTCACTAGGTTTTTTCACTTCTAAGTAGGTACCTACAAAATGACGGGACAAGGATACTCACAGTCACTAGGTTTTGGGTATCACATACCTAGGCGGTTAATTTTTTATCAAGTTCTTTGTAGAAAAATATTGTATCGCTTACAATGTCTTGCTAGGAAGTTGTGATTTAAATTAGTTTCATTTTAATGTCCTTTTTCTTGTTCTTTCATTCCTCAATATTTCTATTAGAAGCAAAGGATAAAAACCATCCCTTACCATTCAGAGCGATTCTGCGATAGTGAGTTACCTTTCTCAGTGCTTTTTCTGATGCTTTGAAAGCGTTATCATGGAAAATATGGTAAAGGCTTTATGAAATAAAATCATTCAGGGCATATTTTTTTGAAAAAGCGTCTGAAGCCTTGTGTATGAAAAACGGGCCATCTTTATAGCCAGATTACTGGCAACAAAACGATTCTTACAAGGATCATTACAGCTGAAGGCCAATGCGAACCCAGAAGATAGCCTTAAACGATATCCAGACGACAGCACAACTACAATACACTTTCAATTTTTGTGATAAACTCCGCCAAATATATCAATTTCTTTAGCCAGACCATTAAACATTTGAAAATCCCTTCTTATTAGGGACTTCGCCAATATGTTTGTTCTACTTTGAGGCTGGTAAAAAAAATCGTGATGCCGATTGTGACCATTTGTAGAGGATACTCAGTCTTGGATGTTTCTTCGTCTGATTTTCTACCAATTGCCTGCTACGGAAAATCCCGTATGATGGCATAATTATATATCTACATAAGTTTATTTCATTTAAGTTATAACGTGCATTACAATTATTTATATGCCAATTACTGGAATTTAATTGTATTTATTTATTCCATGAAAAATTATGTTATATACTAATTAACTTATTTAAATACTATATATACATAGATATATAACGTTTACTTAAATAAGTTACGATGGTTTGGACATGTTGAGCGAATGCAAGATGAAGGAATGATGAAGAGGATGTATGTATCTGAAAGAGGAGGTGTGAGGAAGCGCGGACGGTCAAGATCCACATGGCTTGATCGCGTGGATCAAATCCTAAAAGACGGCCGCGTGCTGAATAATAGAAATCAGCGAACATGTATGAGAAATTGGATGAATGTGGAGGGAGCGAAAGAAGTTTGTTAGGATAGATCTATGTATATGGCGTTCCGTTCTCTCAGCCCACCCCTCATGGGACACGGCGTGAGGGTATAGATAGATAATATTTAAAAATCGTTGTGTATGTGAGTATATAAGATGTATTAATAAAATAAAAAAAAAACACATTGGAGTATCTGGTTACTGTTTCATCTTATGACGATATGAATAATTATTTTACCCATTGTTATGTCATTGTTGTATATGTATAGAAATACTTCTCAAATTTATGTATACCTAACCATGTAAAAGACTTATTTGCCGTGTATTTTTTTATAAGTGAAATAAAATAATGTCTAGGGTACCATATATCTACTAGTTCTACTACTACTACTACTATCCCATCATGGTTTATCCCACAAGTAAGGTAGCCAGCAGACCAGCCGCATTTAATAAACATAATAGCTGTCTTGTAAGTGCCAACAAAAAATTAAGACAATCAGGATGGGTGGCAAAACTTACACTGAATTTAAAATATCATCTTCTACCTCCTCCTCTTCTCAGCCCACTCCTGTTCACTACTGGACAAAGGCCTCCCCCATTTCCTTCCAAGTGATTCGGTTCTGCGCTGTCTGCATCCAGTTGACCCCAGCGTGTCGAGTTATATCATCATTCCACTACATTGGAAAGTGCTCATCCTATACTCCTATTAAATATATCTATAATAAATTTTCTAAATAATAAATTTTCCAAACAGGCAAAGAATATTAGTCGTCCACTCTTTTCCCTAACGTTCGTGTGTCCTGTAAAGGATAGATATTTAATAAAAAAAATTACATCTAAAATTCAGCGATGAAGTTCGCCTCCCACTCTTCTTCTTCTTCTTCTTGGGCACTTATTAGTTCCACATGGTGTTGGGGTCTGTCTTTCTTGTTTTATTTCGCCACTTGGTTCTGTCGAGTGCATCCTTATGGGAAACATTGCAGTTCTGCATGTCTAGTTGTCTCAATCCTTCACGCCGTCTACGCCACCTATCTTGAATGTCTTAATTTTTTTGTTGGCACGGAAAGGACAGCTTTTATGTTTACCACATTCAACTTTTCTGCTGGCTACCACTTGTGGGCTATGCCTCGATGGTATAATAGTAGAAGTCGATGTATATATTACCTGATTTCACGGAATACCTTAGTGAGTTGTGAAGATCCAACATATTATTAAACGTAATTGGATGTTTATTTCATATTTGTTATACAACACACGTACAATAATGCCAATTCATTCGGTTGGAATCACCGCTAATAAACTCCATACATATTATAATGAATATATGTATTACAATATTGATGGTTTTTCTATGCAAACGCTAGTTACCTGATGTCAGGAAATACGATAATATCGTGATTAAAATTATGTAGCGCGAAGTCCCCGGCAAAAAAAAACACAAGTCTTTTACTCTTTTTTGCTTAAGAATTTTAATAACAATTATTTGGGTTGTGTCAAGAGTAACAGATAACTGGAAGAAAAGAAGAAGATGGACCAAGTAAAATAGACCGTGCATTCCTCTAAATGGAATGTTAAGTTTCAAGGATGGATCGATAAATAATAAAAAATAAGCGGAAAATTATATGTTAGATAAATTTAAAAAAAATATAAATGAGGATGCCCCAGTTTATATTTCTGAATTGTGCAGATTGAAAAATCTAGGTATGAGGCAGCGTGCCTTG
Source organism: Athripsodes cinereus (assembly GCA_947579605.1). Taxonomy (NCBI): domain Eukaryota; kingdom Metazoa; phylum Arthropoda; class Insecta; order Trichoptera; family Leptoceridae; genus Athripsodes; species Athripsodes cinereus. Next base: position 3,220,570 of record OX388326.1, on the reverse strand, counting down.
AGATCTGCTCAGAGTGTGTCCTTGTAGTTGGTAGATCTGCAGAGGAAAATTCAAACAAATTACGGAGATACAGCCTTTTCTGTGGCGGGAACCAACCTCTGGAATGGATTACCTCTTGAGCTTAGGCAAGCCGCAGATCTTAAAACATTCAGAAAGGGCCAAAACTTCTTATTTTACTAATTAGGTATTATTGTATTCTGTTTTACATTCTTGACGTGGATACATATTGTATCTAAAATATTTAATGTAACTCGATATAATATAGAACTTCTGACGTTGATACCTCTATGTATCCGAGATTATCATTTAATCTATATATTTTTTTTTATTTTTTTTTATAAAAAGATATATCTGGGTTTTGTTATAAACCCAAATACAACCTTATACACCTTTCACAGTAAGCTAAAAGCTTGTGTCGTGAAAGGGGAGTTTGCCGGCACCTGGGATCGAACCACGAACCCCTTGTTCACGAGGCCGAGACTCTACCTCCAGGCTACCGACGAACTCAAAATATATTTATCTATATTTATAATATGACGTGGATGTAATGTCCTAGAATTTATGAATTGTACAGTGTCCTTGAGGTGCTTTGGCACGTAAACGACACTTTAATGCTGTCTTATAATAATAAATAAGCAAGATTATTGTTTTCATGAGTTTTCTCTCTTTTTTTCCAGCCAGCTACATCCAAGTCTGCAAGCGAGACTCAGATACCGTAAGCAACTGCATAAGGGAGGCTATTGAGGTGCTGAGACCTAAACTGGCTGAAGGAATTCCTGAACTTAAAGTACCGGGGATAGAACCATTTATTATACCAGAGGTGAGGCAACTTTTGAACTATCATTCAATCTTATTTATTTTTTACTTTTGAAGTTGCATTATTCTTTTATTTTTATGCACAGATGGCGAGTTTATTGTAGTAAATGCGCACATTCCTAAAACTAACTCTAACAGACATATTGACGGTACAGTCCTGTCCATATCTCAACAAGTAGAAATGGCTTTTATATTCGAGAAACTGTAATTTTTATAATTTTTTTATATTCTTATTATGTGAAATAAAAGGAACATTGTATTTTCTACCCAAATAACTGTATTAAATTATTACATTTTCGGATCTACTTGTTCTATCATCAGTAACAATAGGTACATAACAGGATTTGGAGATAGAGCGTTTTTTGTTGCGTATGCCAGATGTTGGAACAAGCTGCCTCTGTGTCTGCAAGAGGAGGTGAATAGAGAGAGTTTTAAAAGAGGGCTGAAGACACACCTTTTTGCTGGGAGTTTCGGGTGATGGATACGATATACAGCGCCCTTGAGGTCATGTTATGAGTAAACGGCGCTTTACAAATTGTCAAAATTGGAAAATACAATGTTTCTTTTATTTTACATAATATGAATAAAATAAATGTGGAATTCCACAGTGTCAGTCACAAAACATTTGGAAAGTTATATTATGCTTTAAAAACACAACAAAAAATGGAAATATACCATATAATAATCGCACAGCAGAGGTATTATGTTCTGGCAGAGGCATTATGTTGCAGAGGCATTATGTTATCTTTGTTTCGTTCAATAGTTAAGCAATTCGAAATATTTAGGTATTTGCAGAATTGAAAAAAGTTTAATTTTTTTTTCTATAACTAAATATCGTTGCCGTGGATGTGAAGTGATCTAACCCACAAGACAGACATTTCGAGAAAAAGGGTGTTGAAGTTACGCTGTCACATCCAAAAGTACTAATCTGACAATAACTAAGTTATTTTTGCACGGATTTCGCTAAAAATTTTACACAATATTCCTGCAGGGCTACTCTTGAAAAAACTAAACACGATCTTAATCTAGTCTTGATCTTGATCATACGACGCACGAAGAGACTATTGGCCAAAAATACACGCAAACCGATCGCGCGTTAGCGGTAACGCGGTGTTTTTGACCATAGTCCCTTCGTGCGTCGTATGATCAAGATCAAGACTAGATTAAGATCGTGTTTAATTTTGTCAAGAGTAACCCTGCAGATCACATATTCCACTAATATAAATAACAAAATTTTAAAGAATTTTTATATTTTAGAAGTAAACACGAATTTATCACTTGGGTTATTTCACCACTGTAGCTGAGAAAGATCCACCTGTAAAAAAGTTCTTGGGAAGTTAGGCGCTATGCAGCTTGGATCTTTTCACTTCTATAATGTAATTGAATCATATGTTCCTATATTCGTTAGTGAAATGCTCTAACACACACTTGAAATTATGTAAAAACACTTAACATCTCTTCATAATCTTCCAAAAATGCCCTTTATGAATATCAAATCACTTATTTCTCTTCACCACAATGTTCTCCGTGGTTTTCTGAACAAAACTGCATACTTAACTCATTTTTCAAAAAAGTGTGGCTTGGATCACTTCACCTCCACGGCAACGATATTTAATATACCTACAAAGGATTTACCATGCATTTTCATAGTTTTTTTGTTTGTTGAATTGATAGAGTTGCGTTGATTGTGAGTACTACCAATTAAATCAACATTTTCAACTTGTTGAGCTATGGAACTGAACAGTCGATGTATATTTAAAAGGTAATTTATTTAAAAATTCAATAGATTACATAACGATTTTTCACGGAAGACAAATACCACATTTATCATTATACTCGAAATAACTATGTATATTAATTAGAAACGCAACGAATATTCGGAAACTATTCGGTATTCTGCCTATTCGGCAACTTTTTTACTGTTCGGCCTATTTTTAGTCTATTTTTTTTTAAAGATATATCTGGGTTTTGTTATAAACCCAAATACAACCTTATACACCTTTCACAGTAAGCTAAAAGCTTGTGTCGTGAAAGGGGAGTTTGCCGACACCTGCGATCAAACCCCGGTCCCCTTGTTCTACCAACGAACACTGTGTATTCTGTCGAATAGTTTAAATGTAAAACTGGAAGGAACTAATAGCTTGTAGATTGTTGCTATTTCATTGTCAGCTGCAGATGCATAATTATTATATCTTCAAATATCTAATTAATTAATTTAATTTGATATGGAGTGAAACAACATAATATTGTTATTGTTAATGTTGGAATACAAAAGAATCGAAAAAATATACCGCGCTGCAAGTCTAGTACATGTCTATGATGTAGGTACCCACCTCTCACCATTATTTTGCATGATATTCGGTTATTCGGCACATGATCTTGCATAATACTCGGTATTCGGCAAATATACTATTCGTTGCATCTCTAATATTAATTTAAAAATGTTAGTCGTTTTTTAAGTATTATTTTCCTATTTTAATAAGGTACTTGCTTTAAGCATTAAATTTAGATTTTAATACATGTTAACTTCATGGTATTTAACTTATTGTTTAATTTATGTTTTCTTATTATTTTAATTTTCCTTTTAACATTTTAATGATCTAACGAATAACTATGGTGATAAACCCGATAGTGTAAACAAAATCGGTTTCCTTATTACTGTGTCGTTTAAATATCGACTCAATTCAAACCACAACTCAACAAGTCGAAATTTTCGAAATTTTTTATTTAATCGTAAGATCATTATCTAGCTATACATACCATCATGGCATATTCTACATGTAGCGTAGCCTGCAGAGCAGCTGCATGTATTAAACATGCATAAAAACTATCCTATACATGCCAAAAAAAATAAGACATTCAGGATGAGTGGCAAACTTCATCAATGAATTTAAGATGTAAAATATGAAACACCTTTTCAAACCTTATTCCAAAATAGTACCTACATACAAACACACAAACATAAAGAACAACATTGTGGAATATATTGCCCCATTAGACTAAATATCGTTCTGGGGTAATACTAAGAAAAAAATACAAATGCAAAAATACAACAAAAGAATATATCTCTTTTATGTACACTTGAATACTATGAATTATTAAAACTTTAAAAATAATAAAAGTAGCACGTCATACGTCAAGACATTTAGTAGGTGCGAGATGGATTAACGTAAGAGTTAGTCAGTTATTGTGAGTTGTTGTCAGATCTCTCTCAAACTCCCTTCTGCCCCTCTCCAAGAGCCATATAGGGGAGAACTAACATACTGTTCATTTCATGTAATTTGAGTTGTGGAACAAGTAAATGAATGTGTGTAATTATTTTGTTTACGATAGATGGAAAGTGTGAAATCAAAATTGAAAGGTGAAAAGTTACGTTCAATAAGATAAAAGGAAGATATGCCGTGATGTTCTAGTATAGTATAGTTTATTTCGTTTTTGATAAACTAAAAATAAGATAAATATTTTATTTTCTCATTTCAGTTTATTGTAAATGAAGGCAGCAATGGACAATTCAAAGCTTCTGGCAAGGATATCAAAGTTTACGGAGCAAGTAACTTTAAGATCAAATACTTAGAGTAAGTATCTAGTTAGATAATAAGAAATTAGATGACAGACATTTTATTTAGTATTTATTTTATTTTTCCATACCATCATGGAAAAAGGGTGATATGGGGTGAAGAGATGGTGGCTAAATAGAATATATACAAAATAAACATGCATTCAAGCTGAGACTGGTGTACAAATTTTAAAACTGGTGTAATTATTATTTATATAATTAGCTCTGCAGAGATCTGTAGAGACCCGGCAGAGATCTGTAACCTCCGTAATACAGGAGAGACGATGGTCCTGGCTGGGACATGTTCTAAGAATGCCCAATGATAGTTGGCCAAAAAGAGCATTGTTCTTCCGTCCGCAAGAATTCCGTCGGCTCGGACGTCCCTCTTTTACAATACATCGTTCCTATGACAACGACATCAGAGCTCAGGGAATGTCATGGGAAGAGGTGACGCGATTGGCACAGAGACGCTCTAAATGGAGGAGGCTGGTTTTTGCCCTGTGCTCCTGAGAGGAGCGTTAAGGGTGATGATGATGATACTTTAATACTTCAATTATTTGTTTCAGCGCCGATTTGGATAACCTTCAGATCAAGGCAAGAATAACCATCCCTCGTCTTTTCCTTGAAGGCAAATATGACGTTGACGCAAGACTCTTGGTTGTACCCATCCATGGAAAAGGGGATTTATCTGCTACAGCCAGTAAGTTTAAATGTCACTGTATATTATCTTATTTAAGGATTTTCCATAACTTTCTTTAAAATGTACTTATTCAGAATGGAACTCCTATATTATCTCTTGACACAATCTAAATATGATCTCAATATTTACCCTACGATGCGCCATTTTACTATTAAAACCTTGGTTTTACAAACAATTGCCTTTTACAGAACATCAAAGAAATGACAAAAAAGAGTGGCAAACCTACCCCATGTGGGACTCCACGGGGTGTATCATATTTTCAAATTTCAAATGAATTTTCGTTATGCAAGCACAGATACCCTTCAACCTACATACTTATGCAGCTATTCCTGTCCACTGCTGAACACAAGCCTCCCCCATATGTCTCCAGGCATCTCTGTCCTGAACTTTCTGCAACCAGTCACCAGCGATTCTTCTTATGTTGTCTGACCAACAGGTTGGAGCTCTTCCTCTACTCCTTTTATCTTCACGAGGTCTCCACTCCACTATCTTTTTTGTCCATCTTTGATATTTAAGTCTTGCAACATGCCCTGCCCAAGACCACTTCAACCTTGTCACCTTTCGACAACATTCTATGTTGACTTATGGGGCAGAAACTTTGACTTTAACCAAGTCGACTATCAAGAAACTCCGAGTAGCTCAAAGGAAGCATGATCAAGCATCTCTGATCGCATTAGAAAACCCTTCAACAGTTGGTATTTAATTATTCTTGAGCAAAAAGCAGAAAGATCAAAACATTTTTTTATTTATTTCAGCTAAATGTGTTGCTGACATAACTCTTCAAGCAAGCATTGACAACAAGGACGGTGTTGACTATTTGAAGTTTACTACTGTTGCTTTGGATATTGATATTCAGGACTATACTGTTAAACTGTCCAGTCTATTCAATGGAAATACTGCTATTGGTAAGGATATATCTATTTAACTATACTATCTATCTATATCCTCACGCCGTGCCTCTGGTGGGGAAAGCATTAAGGGAGGGGTTCTCACCACTTAGCCCTAGCTGGATGATTCGAGAACATCAGTTTTCATGTCATCCAGTCAATCTAGAGCAAAAGCTTTCTTTTTTTATCAAAAGTGAGCTCAAATGGCACCATCGTGCCTCACAGAGCTTTGTCCCCTTGACTCAACCACTCGAAGACCTCTGTCCTCTTCGGAACTGGCTGTGAATAGACTTTGGGCACCACAAGTCTATTGACATAATGGGACTTTGGTGTTTTTGGACCGGTTATGTGAAATCGCCTACACGTTCCATTGAGAGATAGTTAGACTGTTACCAGCTTCAGAAGCAAATTAAAAACTGAACTCTTCACTGGCGCCCTTGAGACGGTCTAGGGACTGTTAAACGGCGTCAAAATAAAATCATCCAAAATCATTATCATCATGATCGATGTTGTCCTCATGGGATTCCCTCTGCAAAACCCACTCGAGATTTGAAATGCTCCCTTGTAGCACCCTTGGTGAAGAATCTCACAATGAGGATGACACAATCGGAATATTAAAACTATCAATGATTTATTTTTTGATAATCGTAATGTTTTGGTGGTTACACTGTGAAAATTCATTATTAATTTTTAAAAATAAATTAATTATAAAAAACACTGTTTTATTTTCACTATAATTTTTTTAATTGCCTCAAACGTTTTCGTCTACACTTATAGACATTTTCAAGAGGTCACGTTTGAGGCGATTAAAAAAAATATACCTTATGATGATAAAAATGTGTATTTATAATTAATTTATTTTTTAAATTTAATTCTTTGCTTAATTTCAGGTGATATTGCAAATCAAATCATCAACACCAACAAACAAGAGATTCTGAAGACATCCAAGCCATATATTGAAAGATCAACATCAAACATGTTCAAGAAATTGGCCAATAAAATTGTGGCGAATTTTACGTTGGACGAATTACTTCCATTACCTTGAATTTGTATACCCTGAACAGTTTCAACTGTTCCTGCAAAGCAAAGATCAGTATTTTAGGAAAACAATTATTTGTTTATTTAGGTGTTTTTTTTACTTATAGACAAAACCATGAAATGTGTCATTGAGTTTCGAAATATACTATAACATATTTTTGTGATTCGGAGTAATTCGATAAAAACTATTCTACAAGTATTAAACGTACTTTCCTGAAGTCAAAGAAGTTTGTTAATTATAAGATTGTGATAACAGTTGAATTTAAAAATTAATTTTGCTATTGAATTAAAGTAAACCGTTCAGTTTGTAGACATAAAAGTAACTCCTATTGGTCTGTTGAGGATATTAAAAGAGTCAGAAAGAGTTATAACGGGATTCTTTTCTCATCATCACTTTATTTTATATTTTGTACAAATGGTAAGTGTTTTGAAAGAAACACGTTTTTACGGCTATAGAATGTTTAATTACGAATCAATTTTTGTGAAAATGTGTTATAGCGAATTTTGAAACTTGGTGACACAAATGTAAATAATACTAAAGGGATCCTTAAGACGATGGCAGTGTTAGTAAAATATCAAAACAGATTTTTTTAAAGAAAATACAAGCAGATAGCCAAGAATTGAAGGAGTTATGTACTTTTTAGGTTCATCTGAAGCCTTTTATTTTTTTATCAAATTAATGATATTAATTTTGAACGTTTCTGGCAAACTTTTAACTTTCCATAGACAATAAAAAATTATCATTGAATCTGGATGATACAAAAGTTTCTTCGTTCCTGAAATATCCAGAAAAAGTTGTGTAAAACCTTACAAATGGATATTTAAAGTAAAGACTCTGTTTCAAAAAACCTGGATTCCTTTCTCTGGCTGTTTTTGATTAGTTGAACTATTGAGTTCACTAGCAAATTTGTAGTGGTACAAAAACATTACTTATTAATTTTCAAAACATGTTAGTTGTAAGTAATTAGTGTTAATTTTTTATACAAAATAAAAACCATAGAGATTTTTTGCGCTTTTTTATTTTCTTAACCTATCTCAATTCCCGATCATTCGTTTATTTTTTTTTTAACTCTAAAGAGTTGATTGTTAAATAAATAAAAATAAATTTAACTAACAATAAATTGAACAACAAATTTAAGTAAAGTCTTGTTTATTGTCAATATCTTTCAGTTAAATCCAATTTTTAATATATTTTTACAATTCAATGGAAGATTAGCTTAATATGATAAACATACACGTTGTATGCTCTGTACTATAAAAATAACAACACATTCAGAATCGGTAGCATAACTCCCCGCTAGTGTTGTGGAATTCTCAAGAAATAATTTTTCGAGAAATTTGCCGAGAAATTTCTCGGTAAATTTCTCAAAGTAGAGAATTTTCGGAGAATTTGTTTTATTTTTTATTTAACAGTATAATAATAATAAATACTTAATTCAATCAATAAATTCATTTTTTAAGGACAAACAAAATAATTCTATATTACATAAAATTATAATACAGGCCGATAAAAATCATACACCTTTAAATTTAAATGACGAAACAGTAGGTCCGCGATTAAACTATTTAAATATTTTGTTAGAATCTTGGGGTAGGAAGGAACTTCATGCTAGACACCTCAATGATCTCAACCAATCTTATGTTGACAAATATGCGTCAAACAGGTGGTTGACCATTGGGGAATTGTATGGGGAAACCGAGGGTTTTATGCTAGCAATTCAAGATCAGGTAATAAATACAAAAAATTATCAAAAATATATTATAAAAAATCAAAATATAATTGATGATTCGTGTAGAAAATGTCTGGCCAAACCGGAAACAATTCAACACATAGTTTCGGGTTGTTCCACTCTCGCTCAAACTGAGTATACTTATAGACATAATCATGTCGCAAAAATTATTTAAAAAATATTAAATTTAGCTATTAAACATAATCTTTTAAACTCAAATAATGTAATACCTTATTTTATATACAACCCGGAACCGGTTTTAGAAAATCAAAATTATAGGCTCTATTATGATAAAACCATAATAATAGATAGACAAATACATCATAATAGACCCGATTTAGTATTACATGATAAACGTAATAAAATAACGTACCTAATCGACATCGCTGTCCCAAATACACATTATATACAAACAACCGTCGCAGAAAAAAATACGTAAATATACAGAACTAGCAGGAGAAATAAAAAATATTTGGCATTCTAGGTCCGTTTATATAATACCTTTTGTCGTGTCAGCTACAGGGGTAACTACGAAATCTTTAATAAATAATTTACAAAAATTAGATTTACCGGTTAATTTGTAAGTACGCTAAAATTCAAAAATCTATTATAATAAACACTTGTAATATTAAACAAAAAGTTTTTGAACACAGATATTTCAGGCACTATGCTGGTATTTTGAACCCGCGTTCTGAGCCTAATCCTTTGATATCCTGTATATTTGGATAGGTGAATTTTTCCCGGCATTAGACTGTTAAGTTTTTGTGTGACCATGACTGATCATATTATGGAGACTTATCTGGTTGTATAATGCTGAGAAGTGTGGATGGCAATTCTGCCGCCGCGTATAAAAAAATGTACAAATGTTGAGACAATTTATCACCAATATGGCTACAATAAATTATGGAAACAAATAAATGTTAGGTACCTACATAGAAAAAAGTCCTAATTAACTGATGAAAAATCTTTATGTTTGACACCCCACATGCCCATATTTAAGTTAAAAAAAATTACAGGTACGTACATGGAAAAAAGTGTTAATAACCTCTGATTTGGGCCTTAATCAGCCCCACAATTTTTTGGATCAATCAGGTTGGCTGCGAAGTGTACTGGGCGAAAGGTCATAATACCACTGAGAAAAAATATGAAGAGAAATTTCTCTTCCATCAGAGGAGAAATTCTCGGAAAAATTTCTCGTTCTGGAGAAATTGTTCCAACGGTGCTGCGGGGCTGACTTGTGCCCCTTTGCCTTGTCGCCGCAGATATTGAGTTACGCTTTAATTTAATTTAATTTAATTTATTTGAATTCTCTGATTGTGCATGCTGTAGACGCTCTTAATTGGGGAACTGGCCAGATCTTATTGTATGTTTGTAATTTATGTATTGTGTTGTCAGTTTTCTGTGAGTGTCTCTATGAAATAAAATAAAAAATAAAAAATTTCTTTGGAGAATTTTCTCTTCTCACATCACTACTCCCCGCTGTTGAATACCTTTCATAGAGCACTGAATAAAAGAACATTTATGTGCGCCCTTGCGATGACTTATGTATAATAATATTATTATATAAAAGTGGGATAAATAAATTAAGGCTATCCGAGTCAGTTGGAAGAAATCGCAGTCTGAATCGCAGAAGAACTGCTCCTCTGTACATTGAAGTGTACATACACTGTATAGTTTTATGATTCTTTGTATTTAGTAAAGAATGTAAAATATATTACTGTCAAAATACCTACATCATGAAAATAAATAAAGACAAAACAAAATTATGGTCGTTGGAAGAGATGAGGCGACCAGGCGACTGCGAACATTGCCATAAATGGAGTGAGTATCAAGCAGGTAAAAGAGTTTGTGTACTTGGGCAGCAGAATAAATCAGGATGGACGCTCCAAATCTGAAATCGTAAGCAGGATAACAAATAATCTAAAATATTAGAATCTCCAAACATTGACTTAAACTAATTTTTCGAATGTTTCGTGATTAACACTGGAATTCCATATTTATTATTAATTTAAAATAAAAAAAAACTTTGTATTTTATGGAACAAGTAGATCCGAAAACGTTTTAACTGATTAGAGTTATTTTAGTGGAAAGTACCAAGTTTCTTTTATTTTAAATTAATCATTAACTTAAATAAAAGTTAGGAAGAACCGAATTAAAGCTTCTGTCAGGAGCATTCTGCTTTATTATGATACCAAGACGTGGATGAGAGTTGATATATAAACCTGATTTTATCTTAATTGTTGTAAGCTAGTTAAAACTGCTGAAATAGCTCGTAAGATTTTGATCTATTGTATGTCTATAAAAAAATACAAGTCCATCAGTACCACAAAGTCAGTATTGGTATCTCCGATCCTACCATGTCAGTGGACGGTGGACCTAGATGACGTAGCAGATCCCACCACGAGACTCAAAGATCCACAAATACCTTAAAGTGTGTAGCATTCGTGGTATTCAAAAACATCTCTCCAAACCAGATGAGTCGAGATGACAGTGTGTCAACAAGAAATAAAACAATAGGATATCGAACAGCAGAGATATAAAAAAACATGCTTCATATTTAGCTAAAAGACATACAAAGCGAATGTCCGCTAGCCACCACCGTGGTAGAAAATACGATAAATATAAAATATCAAATTTAATAAAACTCCCTCTTTAGGGCAACCTCTAAAGTGTTTACTCTGTAATTTGCTGATAATCAATGCAGAATTTAAATGGAAATTACGCAATGAATAAATATTGTAATAGGTATATTTAAAAAGATGGTTTTTACAAAGCTTCAATTGTTGAAAGACAGATGGCTTTGTATTATATGCGTGATAAATATTAATTATTCATTTATATTAAGATTTACGGTTTGTGCCTTTGAAACATTGTGACAATTTAACACATATATTATACATATCTACTCATCTCACAACAAAATATCATCTCCGTTATACAACAAATACAAATCAAACACTCCCATTACAACAAGACCGCTTTGATGTTAATAAAGACAGTTTAATTTATATAAGTGACGGTCCATGCAGTATTGTACAATTTATGTTATCTTAGAATAAAACAAAAAATGCATTGATATAATGAAAACAAAATTGTTTTCGACCTATGAGGTCATTGTCAAACAGTTTGACAATGACCTCATAGGTCGAAACCTGGTTACTTATTTAACAAATAAATCGTAGTTAAACCAAAAACAATCTTGTTTTCATTATATCAATATAATGGAGTTTTACAAAATCAACGTCGACTCAATCAATAAAAAATGCATAAAACAGTCATAAATAACCAACGAAAACCAAACACAATCGGTACATTCATACATTGATTGATTTGCAATTAGTATAAAACAAATAATTGAATTTAATGTCATAGTGTTAACAACATTTTAATAATTTTATAATACATAATTAAAAAAATTGAAAAAACACAGTAACAACGTAGGTACCTATAACACAAAAGACGACTTGCGCTAATTTTTAATTCTATATTATACCTATATATTCTATACATAACCTATCCCCTCAATGTACAATTTTTACTTACATTTAACTCAGTAGATATTTATAAATGTATGTCAAAGTTCCTCAATGTATTTTTTTTATTATTATTCTTTAAGCATTCCACCCAATAATAAGTAAATAATAGAAATATTTTACTTTTCGAGTCATCTTATTGCTGAAATATTATAGGTTGGTATAATTAGTTATAATAGGTAGCTGTATATTAAAGTAAACAACAGCTGTGCGATGTATCGAATAAAGTATTGTCACAATTTCAACTATAAAATAATGTACTATCCACCCCGTTTTTGTATAATGGTTTATTTTGATATGAAATATTTTACTACTTTTTTACATAAATAAATAATTAACAACCTTTTGTTCCATAATGGCCTTAATCATTCGCAAACGAGTGCTTGGCTTTGATATGAATAGAATAGAATTAAATATAATCAAAATAGTGTTAATTGTATTTTTTTTAACCATGTTAAACAATGTTCATATTTAAGTTATCTACTATTATTTTGAATACGAGGTTTCAATCAGTGCCTTTTTATAAAATAAGTAAGATATACAGCTTTTTGTGCTGGAATAAGCTGCTTCTAGTTTTGCAAAGGAGGCCAATGAGAAGTGCTTCAGAAGGGAGCTGAAGTCGCACCTATTTGCTGGGAGTTTCAGATGATAGACAGCACTCAATATTGTGGCCTTGAGGACACGTAATGAGTAAACAGAGATTAACAAATTGTTCATAATATATATAAACAAACTATCAATCCATACAAATGGATATTATTAAGTAATAAATCATCCATATATTCTAGGAAATGGCATAAAATTGTTGTTGAATGTCAACAAAATGTCAACTTTGTAAAGATAGATTATTATCAATCCACATTAATGTCGAAGAGAAACTTTGCTATGTCATTTAATGTCATTTACTTTTCACTGTGGGCATTAAAACATATTTAAAAAAAAATATTCTTACACGTTGTTTGTTAATTCAAAGTTACTGTCAAAAATAATTATCAGCCAATAATACTATTATTACTACGAGTACTATACCATACATACATTTTCTTCCCCTTGTCCTAATTGGCTCGAAGGATTGCGTCTAGGAGCCTCCTCCAGAGATTCCTGTCCACCGTTGCTTCCAGGACCTCTGGCTACTCCAAACCAAGTCTTTTAACACACATGTTCGACACCTCGGCAAACCTGACCCTGTCCTGCACCGCTCGGAACAGCTCTTCCACACTTCGGATGCTGGTCCACTCCCTTATGTTTCCCAGTCAGGACAACTGTTTCTTACCGGGTCCTCGGCATTCCTCAATTTTTCCTTTCAATATAAGAGATGAATGCTTTTTGTAATTGTGGTTGTATTTTTCCCCACGAAGTAAAAGACCCAGGTGTGAAACTTTCCGAACCTTGATAGTTGACAACAGCTCCCTGTCAACTCTAACTCGCCTGAGGACTTTGGCATTGGTAACCATGACTGTCCAGGGAATTACGAGCATTCAGCGATGGAGCCACATTTCAAATACCTTTAAAAAAGCAAAATAAGGGCTACAAAATTTCGCCAAAATTTGACATAGTGTAGTCTTCCTTCTACATACAATATTATGTTTTATCTTGTTAAAGGGCTCCATAATCTATTGTCGTTTCATGATCAGGGTTGACAAGTATATATTGTATCTTTGTATGCTATTATTATTTTTCTAACGATTTAGCAACTTTTTCGAAAGTAAGCGATTGTGATCAAAAGTGTCGACCGATGGTATTTGGTAGGAATTCGTGGTAAATTATCAAAAATGAAACACTTTGTCGCTATGTATTTCCTTAGTGACTTTATTAATCGCGAGTCGGCTTTCAATAGCTTCCGCTCTCAGCATCAGCAGGGCTACTCTTGACACAATCTAAATACGATCTTAATCTAGTCTTGATCTTAATCATACGACGCACGAAGTGACTATTGGCCAAAAATACACGCAAACGTTAGCGTTAGCGATAGCGCGAGGATTTTGACCATAGTCACTTCGTGCGTCGTATGATCAAGATCAAGACTGGATTAAGATCATGTTTAGTTTTGTCAAGAGTAACCCTGCAGGCTTTTTTAGTATCTGTAACTTTTCGCTAATAACGTGATAAAATTTTTTTTTTTCAAATTTCAAAATTTATTATTTTTCTTTGCTAGCTTTCTTCTCTCCACTGCTGGATAAAGGCTTCTTCAAAACTTTTCCACACTTTTCGATCTCGAGCTACACGATACCACTGTTTTCCCATCATCTGTACAATATCGTCAACTCATCTTTTTTGGTACCTACCTATACTACTTATGTCTTGCCATTCTCTCGCCTTACCACAGGAACAGCCCATCGCCATTTCAGCTTTGAGACTTTATCAACAATGTCGACGACTTTTGGCTTTTTTCGGATGTTATTATTAAATAAAATTTAATTTATCCACCGACGGCTCTTGGGGGAAGTTCATTGTCATAAGAAATTGAAATGAAACACGATATTTAGTAATTCCACCGGTGATTTTATTAATTTGCGATCTGGCTTTCGAAAGACTGACGATGAGAACAGATGTTTTCGAAAGCCGGATTGTTAAAAAGTAAAGTCACTAGTGGAGTTACTATGTATAATAATGCTGGTATTTTGAACCCGCGTTTTGAGCCTAATCCTTTGATATCCTGTATATCTGGATAGGTGAATTTTTTCCCGGCATTAGACTGTTAAGTTTTTGTGTGACCATGACTGATCACTTGGAGATTTATCTGGTTGTATAATGCTGAGAAGTGTGGATGGCAACTCTGCCGCCGCGTTAAAAAAAAATAGTACATATTCTTGACATTTCTAAAAAATTGAATATTTTCGAAACTGATGTTTACGCGAAACCCATCGATTATTTACCATTTTAAATCCGCTATAAAACAAACATTGTAACTTTAATTGTTGTGTATTAAAAGATTGATATTTTATAATTATATACACATGCAGAATAGAAAATTATATAAAACACTTAACTATCGGTAACCAGCGAGGTACTGCAGAATATGAGTACCTTATGGTAAAATAGCACCTACCTTATGATTAGTGTAGGTCAGTGGCGTGCATTCCATACATGCAAAAAGTACTGCATGCCTACAATATTGTATGCTTTGTGTGTATAAAATTTCTTGAATCTTACTAATACTGGATGAGATGAGAAATCTGATTTATAAATTTCTATATGAAAATGGAAAGATCGCGGATTGGTGTAAATTTTTATAATAATCTTAAATTTTGTGACATAGGAAGGTGGAGTAATAAATTGAAATGATGGGTATTTTTCTATATAAAACATGGAACAAAAATTTAAATAAGTAGTTAGTCGACCGGTGTAGGGTTGAGGTAACGCTCTTGCCTTTGAGTCACGAGGTTCCTTGTTCAATTCTTGGCCAGGGCAAAATTTCCTTTACCTTTTCCAAATTGTTTTGGGTCTGGGTGTTACATATATGTATGTTTAGTGCATTGTGTATGTATGTGTATCGTCGTGTCTGTATCCATTATACAAGAATTAACTTGATCTGTGTGGATTCTTCATACATGTTGTATTTACGATTATGTTTTACCTGTTAAACCTTTGTTTTTCTGTTGTTGAATAAAGGCGTATTCATTTGTTTTTAATTTAATGGTTATGAGTAACATGAATCCACTTTTTCTTACAATTTGGATAATGTCATCCGCTCATATATTTTATTCGATGGACTCCATTCCTCGATATTGTTCGAAATGTGTGACCAGCCCATTCCCACTTAAGCTTAATTACTTCGTCAACAATATATATCCGCAGCTTATGTTTTTCTTGGGATCATTTAAACATTTTCAAAAATAATTACGACAGTATGAATAACATAAAAAGCCAGTTACACCACTGGTGTAGTAGCAGATACTTGCCGTCTTGATGTTTTATTAGCTGGTATTCTTTCAATAGCAACTAATGCATTTGTGACTGGCTAGGCTTTCAAGGTTCCCTCAACACGCGAAGTTAGTTTGCAATGTGGAAAATGTGTACCTACAATATTCAATATTATATGTTAGGTGTGTTTAAATATTTACAGGAATTTATAAGAAAGAATTTATAAAAAAAATTGATGAACTTCAAACATGCAAGCTGTCTTCTCCGTGCCAATATAAAACCAAGACATTCAGGATGGTTGGCTAATCTCATGGCTGAATTTAAGAAATAAAATGTTTTAATTTTTCTAACACCTGCCTTTTACAAGACACTCGAAAGCTTACGGAGAAGAGTGGGATACCAATTCTTTACCGGGTGCTCCACGGGATATTGATGAAATTGGTATTAAATAAAATGTCTGGTGATACTAAAGAGAAACATCGATTCCAAGAAAATCAGAAGCTGAATTGACCAATTAAGAGGCCAATAGTATAATTTCAAACTTATTATTTAGAGATTATTTTTTTACTCTAGTCTTAAAAGAAAACGCCAACTTTTCTTTTCAACATTGGCGATGCACACAGATCAGAATGACTTCCGGGTATTACAATTTGATGAAAGATGACATCTTTACTGGTAAACGTGTCTTAAAATGACTTAGCAAAACCAGGAATTATTTTATTATAGCGGCATTTTTTGTAATTGATTGATTTTCGGGAAACAAATCCCTTTTCACGGCACAAACTTTTAGCTTAGTGTGAAAGGTGTATAAAGTTGTATTTGGGTTTGTAACAAAAACCCAGATATATCTTTAAAAAAAAAATCGTCGGTGGCCTGGAGGTAGAGCAACGGCTTCATACGCATGAGGTGTGTGGTTCAATCCCAGGTTCCGGTAAGCTACCCTTTCACGACACAAGCTTTTAGCTTTCTGTGAAAGGTATATAAGGTTGTATTTGGGTTTATAACAAAAACCCAGATAGCTACATCTTTTTAAATTGAGATCAATTATTATATTTTGAGTCTTGTTTTATATGGTTTTGATTCTCTCTGAATGGAAGAAGCTTGTTTCTATCTATTGCTGCTCGAAAGAACGTCGAAGAATAATTAAGTTGAGTTGCGGTATTGGCTAGCTGAGCGAAGTCAAGTTTATTGTCAAATCAAAAGGTTTACTATTTATCAAAATTGTTCAAAAGGTCAATGAATAATGTTTCTAATCTATCTATCAATACCTATCTATACCCTCACGCCGTGTCCCAGGAGGGGTAGGCATGGAGAACGGAACGCCATATAGATCTATCCTTACAAACTTCTTTCGCTTCCTCCACATTCATTCAGTTTCTCATAAATGTTTTCTTCCGATTTCTCTTACTCAACACGTGGCCGGCCTTAAGGATTTGATCCACGTGCTCAAGCCACGTAGTTTTTGGCCATCGGCGCTTTCTCACACCTCCTCTTTCAGACAAATACATCCTCTTCGTCATTCTTTCATCTTGCATTCGCTCGACATGTCCAAACCATCGTAACTTATTTACACGCATTCTATCTACAACATTCTTCTCGCATCCGCTCATTCTCCTGATATCCTCATTCTTCACTCTATCCCGGAATGTTCTAATTAAATCAAAAATAAATATTTTTCTTCAATTCCTGTATATATTTGAGCGTACTTCTTTGCCATACATGAAGTACCATTTTTATTATAGTGCAAAGAAGACTGTTTTCACAAAATATACCTTGTATATGAAATAAAAAAAAAAAATTAAATATCTATTGACGTTAGGCAAGAGGAAGGAACTATTATAGTAAGGGAAAATCAACAATGAAAATCTATTTATTTAATTAACTATGGCAAAAACACAGCACATTTACCTATATGTCGATTGATTGGTAACTAACTGCTAGCCTTCTTCTCTCCACTGCTGGATATAGGCCTCTACAAAACTTTTCCACACTTTTCAATCTCGAGCAACACGATACTACTGTTTTCCTATCATCTGAACAATATCGTCAACCCATCTTTTTTGTGGTCTTCCTACACTTCTTTTGTCCTCTCACAGCGTGCCACGGAGAGACAAATGCTAGGCATTAGCTTGAGAGACAAAATAAGAAATAAAACCATTCGATAAAAGACAAAAGTCATCGACATTGTTGATAAAGTCACCAAGCTAAAATGGGAATGGGCTGGTTATGTGGTAAGGCGAGAAGATGGCAGATGTTATTTCAGAATTCATGAATCAATCGATTGTTTTTTAACTTATTATTTATCATACTTTATCCTACATTTATCTTGAGCGATGAGGTTTGCCACTCATCCAGAGTGGCTTAATTTTTTGTCGGTACGAAGAGGACAGCATTTATTGTTTATTGCATGTGACTGGTCTGCTGGCTTCCCCACTTGTGGGATATGCTGTGATGGAATATATATATATAACAAACTGTGCCTTAAAGTCTACAAAGCTTTGAACAATATGGCACTTCAGTCACTTTCTGAGCACTGTGTTCTGAAAACACCTGCAAGTAGACCTCTACGCTCAGCTAAGACATCCACCAACATGCTGGACGAAAATAACAGAGCAAACAAGTTCTGCTTCTATGGTAGAGCTTTTGGCGTCGCAGGACCCGTCATTTGGAACCGACTCCCCGTCTCCCCGAGGACCTCCGTAAAAACCAGCCGATAACAACGTTCAGGAGCAAGTTGAAGACATCGCTCGTCCAATATAGTTTCCCGCGCCCTTGAGAGTGATGCTCCATTAAACGGTGCCGAATAAATCATCCAACATACATACATACATACATTGAGGGGGGGGGAGTACTGCATGTAACAAACAACATGCAAGTACAACTAGTACTCTCTGTACCAATAGAAGGATATACATTCAAAATAGGCGGCATACGTCATCAGTGCCGAACTGAAGATGTAAAATGTCTTAAACGTGATGTTTTCCGAATACCTTCTGCCTCTTATAGGACATTAAAAAAATAATAGAAAAGAGTAGAACGCCATAAAACTGTAAAGTAAGCAAAGAGAAAACGTCATTGATTCGGTTCAAGGTAGCGTGTTTGAAAATGTGATGAGAAACGGCACACATGACAAAAAAATTATTACGTACATTAGCGACAACAAAATTGTATATCGTGACACTTCAATATATAATAAAAAAATATAATTTGTAGGTACTTCCATAGTAAGCAAAAAATAATAATACAATATCGTCAAAATTACACATCCTTCAAGATGTCATGTTTTGCTATGCTGTTTACGTTTTAATTATACACGTTTGAACAATTTCCGCGAAGTACATCTTTCGCTAGACAAACTATGTGTTTAAACTTCTTGCAATCAATGCAAAATGCAAATGAACAGGGTTGCCAAAAGTTTTTATTGTATTTAATTTAAATATATTACAACTTTATATTCTTGAGATATTGCTTAACATTTTATTAACATTCTTTAATCGACACTCCATGATTTTAATTTTTCTTCCATTATATAATTATTTGACTTGAAATAATATTTTTAAGAAGATATATTTGGCTGAGAGGAATGGTGCTCGGAGACTTGAACGTCCGAGGATTAAATGGCAAGATCATTCAAATCAAATCCTACAGGACGGTCACGTGTTGAGCACATTGAACAGGAGAGCATGCATGAGGAATTGTATGACATTGAGGGAAGCGAAAGATGTATGCAAGGATAGAAGGAAGTGGCGCTCGATCCTTTCTGCCTACCCCGTGAGGGAAGCGGCGTGATGGTATATATGTATGTATGTAATAATGTTTTCAATGTTATAATTTGATTCCTATTATACCTACCTTCTTTATTTTTCTTTAACTGTTGTTCTTATCTTGCTCCAATAGTGTTGTGAATGGGAATTTTGTTTTTTTTATGTTGTATTGCATGTAAGAGGCTCACGCCGCAATTATATATAGTGAGTTACAATCCACTGGATTGGTCTGCAACGAGTTTGGATTTTCTTCTCCATTCCTCCATATTTTCAGCTAGTCTCTTTAGTTCAGGTGTATTAGTGAATACTTAAACATTTATCGAATTTTTACTTCGGGATTGTTGGATGATATCACTCAAGTGAAAAAAAAGACTATTGCTTTAATAGTTTGCAGGCTATGAGAGAGAGAAAGAGAGAGAGAGAAAGAGAGAGCAGACGACAAATGGATTACCTCAGAAGAAGTCGGCAAGGAGAAGTGTTTAAAAGTATGTGCTGAAAGGTATGATTTGGACTGACAAGTGATTTTAGAGGCAGCCGCAATGGAGATGGTTCTCAGGGATCTATATTTAACGGGCCCCAACCTAACTAGGACAAGAAAATTTATGTATATGTATTTATGGGATCGCATTGGCCGAAAGCTGTTATGGTCCCAGTAGATTATGGTGTTGTTTAATTGTACATCTTAAATTCAGCGATGAGATTTGCCACCCATCCTGAATGTCTTGATTTTATATTGGCACGAAGAGGACAGCTTCCATGTTTCTTACATGTAGCTGGTCTGCTGGCTACCCCACTTGTGGGATATGCCGTGATGGTATAATAGTAGTAGTAGTAGTTAATAATAATTATGTAAAATGAGTAAATACATGAAAAAAAATCAAGAATTTATAAATATCTACTTCGTTCAGATGTGTTTTTTTTTGTACTTTTTTATTATTTTACTAATGATAATATGCAAATCGATTTAATTAGATTTAAATATTTATTTTTTCATAAGGAAGAGTTTTGAAAAAGGAATTACCTATTAAAATTGTCGTAAAAAATGGCTTATAATAATTACAGAACAAATTAACGGATAAATTATTTTTCTATAAAATGGTCATTTTTTATACATCGTTTGCGTAAAATGATGAAATGTACAGAAATAAAATAATCTCAGTTGAAAATAATTAAACATTATGCAACAAGATTGTACAAAATCTAATCAGAAAAAAATGAATTAAACATAGGTACCTGACAATTCGTAGGCACTGGGGGCACTGAGAGCACGTAAGCACGTTCAAAACGATAAAACAATGGAAGTACAACTGGCCCTGCATGCCACAATAAACTTTCTTGTCTTAGCAGGAGATGCGAATTGATGTTTTAATAATTATTATGATTAATTTTTATTTTTTTAGTGTAAACTGTGGAGTCCCCAGTGAAGACTAGCTCCCCCTTTTGTTTTCTGTAAGTTTTCGAGGGTCCTGCAAGAAGCAGGTGTTCGTAAACCTCTCATATAAGACACACTCTATCTACAATTCAGCGAAGAGGCATGCCTCACATCCTGAGTGTCTTATTTTTTTATTGGCTTGGAAAGAACAATCGGCATGTTTATAATATGCAGTAATTCCGCTGGCTACCCCACTTGTGGGAAATACCGTGGTTGTATAGTATAGTAATAATAGTTGTAGTAAATTGAGTGGAATTGAAATCGGACATATCCATTTAATAATATAAAATGTCTATAGAACCCAAAAACTAACTGAATTTTTACTGTTTTCAATATGAATCTCTATTTTTTATACAAATTTCAAAGGAATAAACTATTTTGGAAATAGTAGTTTTATAGAAATCGACACTATGCAGGGGACCGGAAAACTTGGAAGATGGTGACTTGGAGAGCCGATCCCAAATAAATGGGATAAAGGCGAGGGCGAAGAAGAAGATAGAAATCGACACCAAGAATATTTGTGCATAACCACATAGCTTAAAAAAAAAATTCTTTTATTTGTTTACTATCACATATCAGACATTTTTTTGTGGCATCCTTGTTTCCTGCTACAGGACGCAATTCCGCGATTTCACACCAAACAACGTATGAAATATATTCCTATCAGCAAAATACTACCTAGTGTTAGTACTACTATAGCGTAATTTACCTACCAACTAAGCACATGCATAATAGTTATACCAATGTTTATTAAAATATTAAAGGTATGATGGACAAATCAACATAAAATATAAAGTTGTTTTGTATGTTTGAATTGTCTGTCTGCAATTTGGCGTCTTTGATAATTTTTAAAATACTTTTTGGATCAATATGACGATAGATTGGAACATTTGATAATATAATTATGTTTATGGGTGTAACTGTAATGACATCATAACCATTTTATACAGTGATCCATTGATTGGATTTTTTTTTTCTTCTATCTACATGACATCTCCTACATTATTGCAATTTTAATTCTTGACATATTAAATATTAAACATTTCATTGACATTCTGTCCAATATTTAATGGGTGTAACTGTAATGACATCATAACCATTTTATAAAGTGATCCATTGATTAGATTTTTTTTTCTTCTATCTACATGACATCTCCTACATTGTTGCAATTTTAATTCTTGACATATTAAATATTAAACATTTCATTGACATTCTGTACTGACACTCCAATATTTTATGATTTGACTAAATTATTATTGTTATGAAATGATTCTCTTTTGTGTTTTGTTAATTCTTGTTTTCCAACTGTGTTGTGAATGAGATATTTGATTTGTGTATTATTTATTCTTGAACATGTAAAAGGCTCACGCCGTGGATTGTGAAATAAATAAATAAATAAAAATAAAAAAATATTAAAGCGCTTCTGCGATAAACTCGCCCATTGCACAAATTTATTTGTCTGGTTCTGCAATGTTTGTGTTTTAATAATGTTTGTTTTTTTGTGCAATAAAGATTTTTATTATTATTATTATTAAAATTCAATACTTAAAGCAAAATAATATGATATGCCAATAAAAAGTCCCAATAACAATTTTAATGCCCTAATGAACAGTTTTTGAAGAGTATGCCTAAATAAAAATGTTCGTAAATACCTCTTTTTGATCAAAGATATACATACATACATAGACAATTCACACAGATCGAGCTAGCCCCAAACTAAGATGAATCTTGTGTTATGGGTATTAACGCAACGATACACACATATACAATGCACTAAACACATATAGGTACATGTAACACCCAGACCCAGGACAATTCGAAAAAGGTCATTCTTCACTTTGCCGTGGCCGGGAATCGAACCCGGGACCTCGTGACTCAAAGGCAAGTGCGTAAGCCTCCGCGCCACACCAGCTAATATAGGTACTATATCGGTAATTCAAAGAAAAACTCGGTCATGCAGCCGATCAAATTTTGCATCCAATTTTATACTGACGTTGGTTGTAAGACAATACATTGCTAATGTTTGAAGGACATCGATGTTGGTATACAAAAAATCCGTTAAAATGTACCGCGCTGCAAGTCTATATGTCTATGTTTTTGAATATGCAACGACAAAAGCATTGCAAAGCCAGGTTTTAAGATAATTAATTATATTTTATATCGAAACCGACTACTTGATGTAATCACTTAGAACTTGATTTCAGAGCATTCAACATTAGTGCGTCGAGTTCTCCGTGCGAGCCTTTTACAGGACACTCGAAATAACAACAATTATTGCACTTGTAATAATTCATAATACTTAGTAATAATAAATTCTAATGAAATCGAGTTGTTATTGTTAAATTTTAACGGTTAATTTTAGTAAAAATTTTAACATAATTTTATAGTTGTTTTTTTTTTTCAAAATGTTTAATATACGTTGTGTTGTTTTTGCTGCTTTGCTTATTATCGTTGGAATAAATGCAGAACTACGTAAGTATTTATTTATTTGTTTATTTGTTTTTCTTTTTTTGTGGTATGTTCGTACATAATATTCTAAAAAGAAAAAAATAATAATAATGCATTGTAAACAAAAAAGTAAGTATAGATTCTATTTTATCGGTGTCAACGAAAGTTACTTTTTATATCAATTATTAAAAAAAAAATTAAAAAAACACAAACACCGTTTTTTCACTGAATTTTGTGAATTCAGTGAATTCAGGATGGGTGGCATGCCTCATCATGAATTCAGTGAATGAAAACAGTGTATGTGTTTTTTTATTGTTTTTATAATTTATATAAAAAAGTACTTTGTCTGCAATGTAAATTTAAGTTTCGCTACTAATCTTAATATTGTATTTAATTGAGGTGTACAGTAGCAATGTCGCATTGATATTTTTTTTTATAAATGTTCATCAACTCTCAATACAGCAATGTCCACATTTTCACTGGATACACTGATGTTTAATCGAAATATTGAAAATCCACCTCCGTCCTCGTGTTAGGCAATTTTATAAACTGATTTTGTATCAAAAACACTTCTTTTAGAAATCGAAATGTGCTTTTTGCGAAATGAGAAATTTACTCAGTTTCAATTTTTAGGATCCATATGGTTTTGCTTTTATACCCCTAACTGTGCTATGAAATAATGTATGCTAGTGTCGCAAGGGTGAAGTAGATCAACAACACATCCGATCAATCCTAGGATAGCCCGATTGCAAATTTTAGACTTGGAATCGGTTTTCAACAGGCAAACAGAGAGCATTCGTTTAATTGCTTTGCCTACCGAGGTTACGTTTTTTAACTACACTCAACTATTAAGCTGGTCTGCTGGTTACCCCATTTGTGAGATATGACGTGATGGTATAGTAGTAGTATTAGTGTTGGAACTATTAAGGTTTTCCGGAAGAAATTGCCACAAGGCATTATATAGGTACGTCTTTTGTACAAATATTTTTTTACAATAAAGTGATTACTGTGAATATCTGTGTTCATTTTTTTTTGAACAATTTATCAAGCAGTTATTATCATAGTTTTTTCTTAATTTTGATGAATCAATTAACCTAATCAATGCAAATTATTTTTAAAAGATTTCGGTGTTACCTCTGTAGCTGACATGACTAAAGGTATTATATAAACTGACCAAGTATTTTTTGTTTATTACGAATGTTTAGAGTCAAAAAACTTTAATAATGCCACTAAAAAAATATTATTCGCGCGACCAAGGTTTCAACAGGTAACTTGTCATTCTCAAGCGCAATAATTGACTAATCTATCTACTATAATCTATTGAACTATCTACTATAATCTATGTGCTATAATGGTGACCGTTGAATTCGGAGAAGTCATCATCCCCCGCATAACGGTCATTATTAGAACATAGGATATACATAATAGGTATAAGTCAGATATTGCGCTTGAGAATGACAGGATACCTGTTGAAACCTTGATCGCGCGTAGAATATTTTTTTAGTGGTATTAGTAAAGTTTTTTGACTCCAAACATTCGTAATAATGTTTAGACTCTACCACCACGTTACCGCCAAATCAATAAATTAACAATATTTTTTGTTTATCCTGCTAGTTCTGTATATTTATGTACGTATTTTTTCCTACGAAGATTGTTTTATTATTACATATAGAAATATTATTACTTGCGGTTAGTTTGCTGGCACCCCACTTATGGGAGATATTACATTACTTGCTTTTTTAACTATCGTTCTGTATTATATAACTTAAGTTGTAATTAGCTTTCATTTTGTACAATTATTGTTGTGTTTATTATATAATATCAGCTGTAACTTTAAGTTTGAAATAAATAAATAAATTTAAAAAAATATTGTGTTGCTATAATTTGGTATGAATCTCACTATACTTGTATGTCTTGAACCTGTGTGATTATTTCCATATCATGTTTATTCTATTAATTGAAACATAATTATATTATTATAATTATTGTCGCCCGTTTGAATTAAATAATTAAATTAATATATTATAAATAATAGAAAATGATTATTACATAATCAGTGGAACCTTGGAGACCTTGGCACAGTGGGGTCTGTGGTCTTCTGGATCAACAATAGTAATTCATACTGAGCTTAACTGGATATTTATTATTATAATTAATTTTAATAATTTATCAATGATCTGAACTTGACTTTAACGATTAAAAGATTAACTGTCATATCGAGTTCCGTTAAAATGTGATTAAATTCTTAAAATCTTACATAATCAGGGGAACCTTGGAGACCTTATTGGCACTGTGGCCTTCTGGATAAACAACAGTAATTCATATAGAGCTTAACTGGATATTAATTATAATAATTTATCAATGATCTGAACTTGATTTTAACGATTAACAGATTAACTGTCATATTGAGTTCCGTTAAAACGTGATAAATGTCTTAAAATCAATCCCATTTTCTTAATTTTGTTGTAAGTCTCATTCAAAAAGTTACCCTTAAATTTTGTCCCCTTCTTTTCCAAGGAAGTAAGCGTCCTTCAGAGAAGTCATTTTTATAATTTTGGTATATTTATTTTGTGCTTTAAAAACACTAGAAAAAGTGAAATAATTAAAAACATATGTCGTCTTTGTTTTGTTTAATATTAAACAATGCGATATATTTATTTGTGGAAATGAAAAAAGATTCATATTTTTTTCCATATTAACTATACTATACTATACCTACTTTACCTTCACGCCATGTCCCAGGAGGGGTAGGCAGAGAGAACGGAACGCTATATAGATCTATCCTTACATACTTCTTTCGCTTCCTCTACATTCATCCAGTTTCAATACATGCACGCCGATTTCTTTTACTCAGCACGCGTCCGTCCTTAAGAATTTGGTCCACGTGATCAAGCCACGTGGTTCTTGGACGTCCCCGCTTCCTCACACCCCTTCTTTCAGATAAATACATCCTCTTCGTCATCCTTACATCTTGCATTCGCTCAACATGTCCAAACCATCTCAACTTGTTTACACGCATTCTGTCCAAAACACTCCTCTCACATCCGCTCACTCTCCTGATATCCTCATTCTTCACTCTATCTCGCAACGTTTTACCAACCATTCTTCTCAGTGAACGCATCTCCACAGCATTTATTCCACTCTCATCCTTTCTCAACCACGTCCAAGTTTCGCTTGCATACACAAGTGTCGGTACCAGAATGGTATTGTACACTAGCATTTTTGCCATGTTCGACACACTGCTATATTTAAATATTTAATATTATAATTGGTATATAAAATAATAAAGCTATGTATTTTTAAACTTCCATGTTTGTGGAATTGAAAAAGTGGCGTTGATTTTGTATAATACCAATTAAATCTGAGTTCGTCGTAAATTTGAGTTCGTCGGTAGCCTGGAGGTAGAGATTCGGCCTTGTGAACATGGGGTCCGTGGTTCGATACCAGGTGCCGGCGTTTGCCGGCGTTTTCCCCTTTCACGACACAAGCTTTTAGTAGCTTACTGTGAAAGGTGTATAAGGTTGTATTTGGGTTTATAACAAAAACCCAGATATATCTTTTTAAAAAAAAAAAATCAAAAAAATTTTTTTTAAAAAAAAAAGATATATCTGGGTTTTGTTATAAACCCAAATACAACTTTATACACCTTCCACAGTAAGCTAAAAGCTTGTGTCGTGAAAGGGGAGTTTGCCGGCACCTGGGATCGAACCGCGGACCCCTTGTTCAAGAGGCCGAGACTCTACCTCCAGGCTACCGACGAACTTGCTGGACTCAACGCTACGACGATTGTTTTAATATCATAAATTGAAATATTATTACTTGCGGTTATTTTGCTGGCTACCCCTTGCATAATTATGGAACTCGACAATCAATGTATTCTTTGAAAAAGCGCCGAAGTACTTTTTTATTCTAAGCCCTTGATTTTTGTGTTGAATAAACTTATTTTTTCCTGGAATTGACTGAAACAGTAATAAAGAAAAAAAAAAGCAAATATTCGTTAACATATAAACGATTAACTTGGTTATAATTTGATTAATTGACTGAAACAGTAATAAAGAAAAAAAAGCAAATATTCGTTAACATATAAACGATTAACTTGGTTATAATTTGATTAACGGCGCTCACCTTAACCAATGAATGATCCATAGATCATTTTAAATATGAAATTATTTTTAAATATTCCAGTCATGAATGATGATTGTAGATGTTGCCAAATAATGATCTATTCACTGAAATAACTATATGATCCATGATTAATTATTCTAAGCACGAAATTTATTAGATATTTACGTAATGATCCATGATGAAGATCTACACATAGATCACGGTGTGACTTTGTAAGCAAGGATTTGCGCAAACGATCGTGATGGTTGTATGAAAATATGAAATCATTAGGAAGTATAATAAATTAGTTAACAAGCTTTTTAAGATTATTATTAGAAAAATTAATCATAAAAAAGACAGCTTTCAAATAATTATTCATTCGATGAACTTATTTTTAACTATGAGTGTGTTCGTAAAGTTATTAAATATTATTTTTTTTATAAAACACATTTAAATCGTGATTTTTCAGTAATAGGAAACAAGAACACAATGTAACATTGTGCAAAATCTAACTTAATGAAGTGAGAAAAGTGAATCGACTATAGGCTGGTTTAAGAGATCCCAAAATGCCTTCTTTGGATTACATTAAATTTTAGGTATATTGTGACGGTGAGAATGACGGAAATGATGAACGTTGCCCATGGACACCGAAAGTGGTCACTTAAGCTTGCCTTGAGCCAATTCGTAACCGTTGGGACACCTTTTCTTACTTTTACCGGTTAGATTTTGTACAATTTTAGATTGTGTAAACATGTTTCATACATTGAGATATCTGATTGGTTTTGTAGTCTTTATTAATTGTATTAAACCCCAAAATAATTAAATGTATCTGAAGGATTCGATTTGAACCCCAAATCTCTCAGCTTAAAGCTCATATTACTGCCACCAATCTACCAACCACGTGGGTTTAAAATTGACAATTTTTTTTATTGTTACGTAAATAAAATCCAACAATATGTACTGTAAATAAGTTTGGTCATAGACTTGTGAATATATGAATAATGACATAATTATACAAATGCTATGACATAAAGTATAAAGCGGACACTGCCCTTTAAAAATATCACAAAACAGCACCCATAAGTGGTAAATTTACAGCACGTACCTAAATAATTGATGCGTTTATTCATTTCGTGGTGAATTTAAATCTTTGTATGGCAAATCAAGTACCGTCTGGTACACTGAAGTTGTGCCGTCTTAACACTATCACTGATCGGACTAGTTATAATCAAATATTTCTTCACAGAAGCCATCTAATATTTACTTGCTGGCCAAATTCCCTTCACTGCTGAGAATAGGCCTATACAAAACTGAGCAACACGAATTTTGAATCTGGACCAACACGAATCAACTGTTTGCCTATAATCTTCAACCCATCTTTTTTGGATGGTCTCCCAATATGATGCCTGCCTGCGGAGATGACATATGGGAATAATTTTGCAAACAGTGACATAAATAAAGTAAATCTCTTGGCTAGTTTTTTTAAAACGGTTTATGCACAAGCAGTGGCACCGGCTAATCCTAGTAGAGCCATACAATCCTGTAAGCAGGGTGTCGACATGCCTAATATATGTTGATTGACATTTCTGATGTTTCCCGAGTGTTGGTATCTCTTGATGTAAACAAGGGCCCTGGCCCGGATTCTGTACCTCCTGTTTTTTTGAAAAATTGCTACTCTGCATTGTCTGTCCCTTTGCAGATGATTTATAATAAGTCATTAACCACTGGAGTTTTCCCATCTTCCTGGAAACGAGGTTTTCTAACTCCCATATTTAAGTCAGGTGAGAAAGGTTCGGTGGAAAATTACAGACCAATATGCATCCAGTCTATAGTTGCCAAAGTTTTTGAAGTCCTTGTCCTGGAGACGGTCTCACCATGCATAAGCTCTTATATCACAGCCAAACAGCATGGGTTTGTCCAGGGAAGATCGACTCTAACAAATCTTCTTTTATACAACAATTACATATCATGCGCAATGGCGAAGGGAAGTCAGGTTGATTCCATTTACACGGATTTCTCCAAGGCTTTCGATACAGTTAATCATGCAGTTCTGATAGGTAAACTTGAATGTATGGGCTTTGGAGAGATATTTGTGAGATGGATAGAGAGTTACTTATCGGAAAGAAAACTTGCAGTTAAGGTTGGAGGAACAGTATCACAGGAGTTTTTGGCGACTAGTGGAGTCCCGCAGGGCTCCCATCTGGGACCGATCCTTTTTGTTCTTTTCGTGAATGACATAGTTGATAGGTTGCATGGAGTAGAGGCTTTACTGTATGCTGACGACCTTAAAATATTTAGAGTAGTTCATAATATAGAAGATTGTGCTATATTGCAACACAATATTGATGTTCTATCAGGCTGGTGTGATGAAAACGGTCTATTACTAAATGAAAAAAAATGTAATGTTATGCGCTTTACTAGATCAAGGGAGAGACTGGTTTTTGATTACAAACTTGGAACGGTTGTTCTAAATGCTCTCTCAGAAGTAAGGGACCTCGGTATCATTTTCGATGATAGGCTGAATTTCATAAAGCACATACAGAGCATAAGGGATAATGCAAATAGACTACTAGGTTTCATATTTAGAATGTCAAAAAATTTCAAAAGAATTGAAACATTAAAAATAGTATATTGTGCTTATGTTAGGAGCCAACTAGAGTATGCGACCACTGTCTGGTCCCCAAATTACGCTGTGCACATCAATACTATTGAAGCAATTCAACATAGATTCTTACGACACGTGAACTACCGCCTGGGTATTCCCATTGATGGGCTGAACTATGATTTTTTGTTGATGGAGATGAGGCTCGTTAGCCTACATGATCGCAGATTGTTGTTCGATCTCCTTACACTGAAGAGAGTAGTGACTGGCTCTCTGAATTGCCCAGAGTTGCTTAGCTTAGTAAACTTGCGTGTTCCGAGTCGTAATACCAGAAGTCAGGCATTGTTCTATGCTGCGGGATCATCATCCAATTATATCTATTACTCATCGATGAATCGACTCCATGTAATAGGGAATAATTACAGTGAGATCGATATTTTCAACGATTCGGAGTACACTGTGAGGAGATGTGCTGTGAGCAGGTTTATACGAGGGTACATGCTTTCCGTTGAGAATCCCCTGTAGTTACTACTGTCATGTTTTTGTATTCATTGTCACTTATGTGTTAATTGTGTTTGTTTCAAGTTTGTTTTTGTAAGTTATTGTACTTTAAAGGCTATTTAGCCGTATATTATGTTAATAAATAAATAATAAATATCTGTCTTGTCGCCACATCGTCATTGCTACAAAATTCTAAACGTTCACCAGCTATCCTCTTGTCTAACAACGTAACCAGCTCATTTTTGTTTTGAGACTACAACAATGTTTTTTTGGTCAGACTTTATACAAATACGTATGATTGATTAAAATTATCTATTTTTTGCCAATATATCTACTCAATTAACATCAACTGCGGCGCAGGTTTAGAGGATATAATGCCAGATCAATCCGTCCTTACACTTTAATTCATTCACATTCTTACAATTATTCATGCAAAAACACTAATTTCTCTCCTTAGACCTCTTCTTTCAGATATTTGTTCTTTTTTTTTTAATTTTTTGGGTGTTCCACAAGGATTCATTTTTAGACCACAACCAAAAATATTTTTGCAAAAAAAATTATCATTAATAAATAAAGTGAAACTATAAATTTAGTCAATAATTCACAAAATAAGAATGAAAACAATGGTGATGCCAATAAGATAAAAAATTAAAACGATGAAATTAAAATTGTTACCTACGGTTAAGAATGATAACAACAGCGATGACAAAAACATAATAAAATTAAAATGTTACCTATGGTTGTGACTGCGTTAAGTTTTCATGTCCAGTAATGCTATCGGTTTCAAGGCAGTCGTGTGTCTTATGAAGCAAAGTGTCAATTTTGCATTAGGTTTGATAATATAATATAATATGCTGGTACATTATCTTCGTACATAATTCTCTATGAAGTAATAGTGATCCCAGTACTCAGTAGTGGTCTATGCCCTATGTATAAGTTATCTAACATTACCTACGTTAACATGTACGAGTATTCTTATAAACCGCATACTGTCCTTAGAAAAAAAAAGATCTATTGATTCGTGTCACATTGTTGATTTTTTTTCTTTTATTACTATTGAAAAACATATTTCCCATTAAATTAAATATAAATAAAACACTTCTTTAGTATATTCACTGTGACTTTTTTAGACGCGAGTCATTATCATCGGGTTAGCGTAAAGTAAACTTTATATATCTTAATAAATTTAATGGTATAGATATTATGTTGTGTATAATTCACTTCTATTGAAAAATTGCTACAATTTAAAAACAAGAAACATTATGAAATGTGTCGCTTAGTGGAAAACCACTGAACAAACCCGTAACTCACTTTGATTCTTTGGACATGGAGTGCTTTTTTGCATGTATGGAGAGCACCCTGCTGCTCTATACCTCTCATATATAATAATTTTTCTTTTCCTCAAAAAGATATTGAAAGTATAAATTAGTTTGAAATTCTCCCACGAGACGTTCAAACAAAACGTTCTTCAAACATATTTTTGAATCACTCCAAATTAATCATTCCAATTGATCACACTGATCCATAGTCAACCTATTTGAATAGGTATTAACCAGGTTATTGTTGTTTCCATTGAACTACAACAGATGTCTTTCCAGTTTGAAAGCACAGTTGTTCAAGGAAAATCGTATAAAGATTGATTTCAAAGTGGAAGTTTAACAAATTGAACTATATATAAAACTTTCAAAAATTTTAAGTCATGTGATAAGCATGCCACAGAGGAATTGGGAATGTTACCTAGGTTTAAAAAGTACTCTTAACCAAGTCTTAAATCGATTCATAAGCGTCGAAATTCTGTATTGTGCACTCCTTAAGGAAGTTCACATATTATGTATGTGTATCATATACAACATACCTACCTAGTTAATACCTATTCAAATAAGTTGACTATGGATGAGTGTGATCAATTGGAATGATTAATCTGAAGTGGTTCAAAATATGTTTGACATCTACACTTTTAGTAAGTAAAAAATCCAGTTCCCGACATCCAATTGTGTCAAAAATTATACTATACAATACTATACCCTCACGCCGTATCCCAAGTGGGGTAGGCAGAGAGAACGGAACGCCATATCGCTCTATCCTTACATACTTCTTTCGCTTCCTCTACATTCATCCAGTTTTTCATACATGCACGCCGATTCCTCTTACTTAACACGCGACCGTCCTTGAGAATTTGATCCACGTGGTTAAGCCACGTAGTTCTTGGACGTCCGCGCCTTCTCACACCCTCTCTTTCAGATAAATACACCCTCTTCGTCAATCTTACACCATCAAAAATTTCATAACATAAAACGTTCTTCATCAAAATATACCTACTTTGCTCGATTCTTTTATTGTTTATTTTCATAATATTATTATGTTGTAGACTGCAGTAGGTAATTAATGTAAAAAATATTATTTAATAATGGGTTATTATTAATTCATACTTAAAATATACCATTAATTGGTTATTTATTATCATTATGCAATGAATAATATTCTATTATATTTCATTATCCATCGATTTATTAATTAATAGAAACGCATTTTTTACAAAGTGCAGTAATATTATTTGTGGAGTTCAGAAGCAAAAACACCACTCATCATAATTTTCATTTTTTTATACTACTACTACACCATCGTCATCACCAAGATGTATTCTATGCCCGTTATTTTTTCAATCTACCTACTCAATGGTATCATTTTTTTTGTAATTTATTTATTTATTAATCTACACAAACAATATACATAAATTTAAACAATATTTTATCCAATAATACTGGAAAATTCAATACATATGTTCCAAATGCATATGGACGTTCACGGCATCACGATTTTTTTTTATCAACCTCAAAGCAGAACAAATATATTGGCAAAGTCCCTAGTGGGAAGGGCTATTCAAATGTTTAATAGTCTGCAGGGCAACTCTTGACACAATCTAAATACGATCTTAATCTAGTCTTGATCTTGATCATATGGTCAAAAAATCCGCGCTACCGCTACCGCGCGATCGGTATTTTTGGCCAATAGTCACTTCGCGTGTCGTATGATTAAGATTAAGATCGTGTTTAGATTTTGTCAAGAGTTACCCTACTGGGTGGAGAAATTGATGTCTTTAATGCAGAATTTGTAAGAAAAATTGAGGATACCTTTATTGTAGTCGTGTTCTCGTCTGGATTTCGTTTAAGGCTATCTGCTGGGATCGTATTGGCCTTCAGCTGTAATGATCCTTGTAAGAATCGTCTAATTGTACTATACTATACTATACTATACTATACCCTCACGCCGTGTCCCAAGTGGGGTAGGCAGAGAGAACGGAACGCCAAACAGATCTATCTTTACACACTTCCTTCGCTTCCTCCACATTCATACAGTTCCTCATACACGCACGTCGGTTCCTCTTACTCAACACGCGGCCATCCTTGAGAATTTGATCCACGTGATCAAGCCACGTGGTTCTCGGACGCCCGCGTTTCCTCACACCCTTTCTTTCAGATAAGTATATCCTCTTTGTCATTCTTTCCTCTTTCATTCGTTCCACATGACCAAACCATCTCAATTTATTTACACGCATTCTGTCCACAACAGTCTTCTTGCATCCGCTCATTCTTCTAATATCCTCATTCTTCACTCTATCACGCAGCGTTTTACCAACCATTCTTCTCAACGATCGCATCTCTACTGCATTTATTCCACTTTCGTCCTTCTTCAACCACGTCCATGTCTCGCTTGCATACGTAAGTGACGGTACCAGAATGGTATTGTGCACCAGCATTTTAGCCATGTTCGACACATTGTCATTGCTGACAATGGGTCGAAGTGCACCGTTTACTCTAGCACCGGCCACTTTCCTTCTTTCAATGTCCCTATCGCATCTTCCATCCCTCGTAAACATACTTCCCAAATATACATACTCACTTACTTGCTCCAAACATTCGTCACCAACTTTAATCTCGCAAATCGTTTTTTCATTCTCTCTTTCAAAAACAAGAACTTTCGTCTTCATAACGTTCATTTTCAAACCATTCAAATTGCAACTATCATACACACACGTAACAATCTCTTGTAAGTCCCTTTCACTCTCAGCCATTAACACCAAATCATCTGCGTACATCAATGCATTCACCCGAAACCCATTCAGCTCGACACCAACATCCATCTCTTTCACAGGTCGCATACAGTAGTCGAAGAATAGGTTGAACAGCCACGGAGACATGACACAACCTTGCTTCACTCCTTTGGTGAGGACAAACCACTCCGAGAGAGTGTTATTTACCCTCACGCAAGCGGAGCTTCCCACGTAAAGTGAAGATATTGCGCGGATCAACCGGCTGCTCACCCCATACTCCGACAACACGCGCCACAACCTTTCCCGGTCCACTCGATCATATGCTTTCTCCAGATCCACGAACGCACAAAAAAGCCTCTGGTGTTTACCCAGAAACTTCTCTATAACCATTCGCAGGGAGAAGATCTGATCGGTGCACCCTCTGCCATTCAAAAAAGCTCCTTGCGCATCCCATATCTTACACTCAGTTATCTTTCGTACTCTCTCAATCAAAATTCTACCATACAGTTTCCCTATTGAGCTCAGCAAGCTAATAGCCCGATAACTCCCGCATTCAAGCCTAGAGCCTTTCCCTTTGTACAGGGGGCAGATGATAGCCCTCTTCCAATCCTCTGGTGTAACACCTTCTCTCCAACAATCGTTGAAAAGCTCCAAACACCACGCGAGAGCCCCCGGTCCACCAGACTTGATGAGCTCAACGGCAACACAATCATACCCTACAGCTTTACCGCACTTCGCTTTTTTTAATGCATTCAAAATCTCATTCATGTCTATCATATCGTTTTCATTCACACTGCTTTCACTGTCGTCATACTCATTTGCATTTGTACCATCACATTCAAACAGATCTTCGAAATATTCCTTCCATCTCTGTAGCACACATTCATCATTCACTAACACACATCCATCCTTGTCTTTTATCCCTTTCATACTGTTCACACTTGAACCCGTCCTCTTTCGTTTCACTTCCTTCCAAAAAATCTTCATATTTTCACTCGCATACGTAGACAATTTCTTACATTCTTCATCTTCAAGCATTTTTTTCTTCATTTTCACAACTTCACGCACTTCCTTCTTGCATGTCTTGTAAACTTCTTTCTTTCGCTCTTTTTCACATGTGTCACACTGTTTCACATTCAGTAAGTCTTTCCAAGCATTCTTCTTCTTATCTACAGCTTCTTTCACATCATTATCCCACCATGCATCGCCTTTCTTACGTCCAACTTTAGCTTCACCACATGTTTCTTTTGCACTTCCTACAAGCACACTTTTTAAGACATCCCACCTTTCATTCATCGTTAGATCATTCTTTTCGTTCGTACTCAGCTTCTCATTCACAGTTTTTACATATTCATTCTTTACACTCTCATCTTTCAGTTTTTCGACTCTCAATCTCATAGCTGGCGTGGACTTTTGTGTTCTCGAACGCCAACCGGAGAATAGATTTATTCTTGAGACGACAAGAAAATGATCCGTCTCCAGCTCAGCGCCTCGATACACTCTAGTATCCGTGGTCGCCTTCCTGAGACGAGAGTCCACACACACGAGGTCAATCATCGATCTTTCATTCCCTCTCTCCCAGGTATACATGTGGATCTCCTTGTGGGCGAAAAAGGTATTCGCCACAAAGAGATCCATCTCCAAGCACACATCAATTATTCGTTTGCCATTATCGTTCACTCTACTGTCTCCATTCATTCCCAAAACACTTTCAAGTTCATTCCTCCTAACACCCACCCATCCATTCAAATCACCTGCCAAGATCAATCTTTCATTTTCATTTTTATCTTCTGCAATCTTTCTCACGCCATTCCAGAACTCTTCCTTTTCCGTCTCTATGGCATCGTTCCCAGGACCATACCCAACTATGAGTAAGATCCTAGTCATCCCCACTTTGAAACGGATCCAGATTAGCCTGGAACTTACACATTCATACCCTTTCATACATTCGCTCATTCTTTTCGATAAAAAAGCACCCACACCTTGACATGCGTGTTGTGTGTCTAGAACACCAGACCACAACTCGATCCTTCCATCACTTTCTTTAATACCACACCCTTTCCTCTTCGTTTCGCAGACACACAAAACATCCAAATACTTATCATTCATCATCTCTAAAATTTCGTCCGTCTTTCTCACCATCCCTCCTCTCACATTCAAAACTCCCACCCTGCATTCCGCTCTCCTCTTTGTGCCCTTCACCCACTTTGACGCGGCATGATGGGTGGCAAGCCTCATCGCTGCCATATGCGTCAAAGCGTACTACCTATTGTCTTACATTTATCTTACATTTTACCCCCCACCGCCAAGGAATACGAAAAATCCACCACCCTGTAACCCAACACCAAAACTTACAAGTAAATTAAAAATATAGGAAAAAAAGAAAAGAAAAGTAAGAAACCTCCACCAAAATTAGTCATCGTCTAATTGTCAGTAATAATAATAATAAAAATATAGGAAAAAAAGAAAAGAAAAGTAAGAAACCTCCACCAAAATTAGTCATCGTCTAATTGTCAGTAATAATAATAATATTCCACAAGTGGGATAGCTAGCAGACCAGCTGCATGTAATAAACACGCAAGCCGTCTTCTCTGTGCCAACAAAAAATAAGACATTCAGGATGGGTGGCAAACCTCAACGCTGAATTTGAGATGTAAAATGTCTTTATTTTTTCGAACACATGCCTTTTACAGGACACATAAAACTTACGGACAAGAGTAAGAGACCGATTCTTTATCGAGTGCTCCACTGCTTAGAAAATACCATAGGAAGAAGCGAAAAGGGAGCTGAATTGGACTTGAACAGTTCGTTAGCAATAGAACAGTATCTTTGATCTGATATTTTGGATTTTTGATCACTTTTGCTATCGATAAATAAATTTGTATGAAATGTAGGGAATCTTGCAGAATTGTATTCAGAGAGCAAAGAATCCTAACCATGTTATCATTTTATATCTATGAATGTATATGTATGTTATGCAGAGAAACATTTAGATAACGCACACTCAATGAAGATTTTCATAATTACAATACAAGATCAAAACATAAAATTAGACCAATAGAACATAGGCTTTCTAAGTTGGATCGTAGCTTTTTGTGTCTAAGTGTAAGACGGTACAATAAGCTTCCAGATACAAATAACTGTGATAATGTGTTGGTCTTCCGAAGAATGGTGAAATCGTATCTAGTTGATAAATCATTCGACACAATATCGACGAAATGCTAAATTAGTAGAAATGTTTGATTGCTTTTTGTGGTATTAATATGCTTTTTATGTCAATAATTGAATATTTGACGTTTTAGATCCGGATTCTTTACACTAGCGACTACACAAATGCTATTTATGATTTAATATTTTATTTATCTAAAATTATTTTAAGAACTATTTTATTTTTGAAATATTTGATAATTATGATGAATTTATTATTATTTATTTATGATAAGTTCAATTGCCTTCATAATAAGCGACTTAAGACAATCAAAATTTAAAAAGAAATATGATTAGGTAAGGTAAAAAAGATAAGACAAAGGTACAAAAACAAACATTTGATTCGGTTTTAATAAATATTCAGATATTAATTAATATTTAAAAGGTTGAAACAAAAAGTTAAATTAAATAATTCATAAATTAATCAGTTATCGATAAATCAGTACAAATACAAAAAAAACTACTTTTTGTTTATAATACTAATTGCTTAAAACGTAACGATTCAGATTACCTTATTCCAATTAAATCGATACAAAGGTAATTTATACAGAATTTCATTAAGAATACAATATCTTAAGAGATTACAATAATGTATTTATTAAAAAAAAACGTTTGTAGTTATTTTCCGGTATAATTCTGAAATATAAAAAAGAGTAATTATCAGTAATTTAATCACTGGTCAAAGCAAAGCTGTAAATAGGAGAAAAGTGTCGTTCTCCAGCGCCATTTAGTGTCTCAGATTGAAAATCAACGATGGATTGTCAACAGCCTCGAACAAAATCATAAAGATGGTTTCTATTAGTTGACATGTAGGTATGCTCAACAATGGATGTCTTATAAATAGTGGTTTAAAACAAACACCATGCATTAAAGTGCACTTAAACCAACCTAAGCCGATTCGTAAGCATCGGAACACTTTTCCCGTTTCTTACTAAAGAGAGTTTGCACAGTCTGTTGGTTGTGCGGATGCGGTGTCTGTTGAGTAATATTCTTTAGAATAATTTTATTCTGAATGACTAACATGTTTGAAAAAAAACTTGGATGAAAAACATGTTAGCGTTTACCTCAGTTAACTCCAAGAGTACGAAAAGGCTAACCCCCGAATATCCTTCATCATTTACTTATTTTTATGAAGATATAAAAACTCCTGCAGGGTTACTCTTGACAAAACTAAACACGATCTTAATCTAGTCTTGATCTTGATCATACGACGCACGAAGGGACTGTGGTCAAAAACATCGCGCTACCACTAACGCGCAATCGGTTTGCGTGTATTTTTGGCCAATAGTCACTTCGTGCGTCGTATGATCAAGATCAAGACTAGATTAAGATCGTGTTTAGTTTTGTCAAGAGTAGCCCTGCTGCATAAATATGAAAATTAGTTAATTTAAAAACATCGACTAATGGAATCTAATCGAAACAAGTGAAAAAAGAAAACGATAATTTGTTTTTAATAGAAGAATAATTTATTTTCATAGAAGAAGCAAAAGAAGTATGTAAGATCAGATTTATATGGCGTTCCGTTCTCTCTGCCTACCCCACTTGGGATACGGCGTAAGGGAATAGATAGATAATTTGTTTTTAAATCGTCTAGATTGGGCCTTGAATGGGAGACCAATTCTGCGGTTAAACATTATAAATACTATGTAATCTGTAACAATGAACAATTTTTAAAACTTTTTGTTTGCTTCAGAATAAAACAAAATGTTTGTTTACATTGAAAGAAGGAAAATGGCCGGTGCTAGAGTGAACGGTGCACTTCGATCCATGTCTAAAATGCTTGTGCGCAATACCATTCTGATACCATCACTTAAGTATGCAAGCGAGACATGGACATGGCTAAAAAAGGACGAAAGTGGAATAAATGCAGTGGAGATGCGATCGTTGAGAAGAATGGGTGGTAAAAAAACGC
The DNA here is from genome assembly GCA_947579605.1 of Athripsodes cinereus. NCBI lineage: Eukaryota > Metazoa > Arthropoda > Insecta > Trichoptera > Leptoceridae > Athripsodes > Athripsodes cinereus. The sequence goes on along the minus strand of OX388326.1, from coordinate 3,180,425 downwards.
CGCATGATAGAGTGAAGAATGAGGATATTAGAAGAATGAGCGGATGCAAGAAGTGTGTTGTGGAGAGAATGTGCGTGAATAAATTAGGTACATTGGTTTGGACATGTTGCACTAATGAACGGGGTTAAGAATGACAAAGAGGATATACTTGTCTTGATCACGTGGATCAAATTCTCAAAGACGGACGTGTGTTGAGTAAGAGGAAGCAACGTGCGTGCATGAGAAACTGTATGAATGTGGACGAAGCGAAGGAAGTGTGTAAAGATAGATCTGGGGCAGTAGACAAATCGTAGGTACATAGCGATCGACTACTGGCGAACTTTTCGACAATCTACCAACAATGTACCGTGAAATTATGTATGCGTTATTGTTGCGGTTATTGTCGAAGAATCGTTTGTAGTCGATCGCCAAGTGCGTGTTTGTCTAGGGGGTCTATTTGGCGTTCCGTTCTCTCTGCCTACCCCACTTGGGACACGGCGTGAGGGTATAGTAGTATAGTAGGTATAGTATGTGAACGTTTTTTTTGCTTCAGAATAAAAAAAAAACGTATAATAAATGCATCTTAACATTATTACATACTGCTTATTAATTATTTATCGATTATGCAGGTATATCAAGAATATTATATAAAATATGTGTTAAATAACTTGTATGTACATGTACATCCTTTGTACATAGGCAGGAAATGCGTTTTAGATCTTAATAAAATATTATTTATAATTATTCTTTACGTTTTCTCAAGGTTTTCTGGTTGCTCCATTTTTATATAGGTACTTATAAAAGATACGTGTTGTTTTATTTAACCTCCTGAGTCCTGAGACATTTTTTGATATTTTTTTATTTTTTTTGTGACATATGAGTCTAAAATAACCTAAAAGACATTTAAAAAATGTTTAAAAAAATCCACGTGGAAAATTCTGAATTCTGAATGTCATATATATATGACAAAAGGTCTCAATGCAGATAAAAAAAATTAAGTCGTATTCCTATATATTACTTAACAAAGTGAAATTTATATTATATTGAAACATTTTATTATAATCAAGAATAAGAGAAACTCAAAAATAAGAAAATTAATAGGAGTGGGGACAAAATCTCCATTCCACATGTTAATTTGAGTTTGAACAGGTCTCACGTTTTTATGTCGCCTCGTTGCAACTTTAGAGTGCAATCAGGTTTTACCTTGAATAAGCCTTCTTATAGTATTTATAACAGACGCAGTTAAAGATAAGTTTGTGGATTCCACGCCTTCTGTGGACCTATCAAATGAAATGGACGAAGAACAATATTGTCACGTACAGATACAGCAGTGATATTAAAATCACGATTTTCATCAGATAATTCAAAATCAGACTCTTCTAAAGCATTTAAAATATCTTCCTCGTTCAAATTTATAAATAAATGGGTAAATAAAGACACATTTTGATACTAAAAAAAAATTCAAATATGAAATTTCGATGATATAGGGACCTCTTGTAATATCAGTATGACATTAAAAAATTCTCTACCTAGACATTAGAACCTGACGTAATAAGTACATGACATAAAAATATGACACAAAATATTTTGTAGAAAAAAAACACAAAACATCAAATTAACATCACCATTGAATAAAAGAATAATTATAAAATGTAATCCGAATAAAAAATTAAAGAAAAATTCATTGATTACTCTAAAATAAAAAGATTACTTACATGCCTGCAGAGAGAAACTCGCCCTATATGTCACTTTGTCCACTATTTTTAAAAAAATTGTCACATTTTTAAAACAATTCGCTAGTTGTTCCATAAGCAATGTGTTAGAAAAAGATTCATCTACAGGAGTTTTGAAGAATTATGGTTGAAAATTGTTAGATGGCGTTGGAATATTTTTTTGAATTTAATGTAATATATAATTATATGACCGAAGAATTCAGGAGGTTATAAACTAGGATTCAACTTTGTTCCGGACATAAACATGGATTGACAATTCAAACCAATGAATTGTATTACAAAGTTTTGACCAAACATGGAAAATCAGATATTAACTTTTTGCGAAAATTTTATTTTCTTTACATATTTATTTTTTTTGCACATCATAATAATTATGTATGTAACAGTGTTAACAAAACAATTTAAAATGCAATATACTAGGATGATATGCAGTGGCGAGATTATCACTCTGAAGTGAATTCTTCCAGCTAACCACGACACATTGAGATATACCTAATTAAAACAAATATAGGAACTTACCCATATATTACATTATCAATAATACAAACCAAAAGGAAAAAATTGATTGAAAACGGGGTGATGAGAGGAGGGGGAGGGGGGGGGGGGGCATGGAAACTTAATAATAAAATTTAATTTTTGTTTATAAATAAGAGATATTATGTTTTAATTTGGTGCTCATTGCATACAGCTCGTCAATTTAATAAATACCTCACTTGAGTCAAATGAAAAAAAGATAGATAAAATATTTTTTATACAGGAATCCGCCCAAAAAGTTCGAGTTTGTACAAAGTTTATGGGTTTTCTTGTTGCTTAACTTGTAAATATGTCAATCCTATGAATCTAATACGCGTTTTTCAATTTTGATAATATTGTTACAGTCCCCAATTCAAGTCATTAAGTTCTCTTGATATCTCTTCTCGAGTTCTATTCATAATTTCAAGTTATCTTGGCGAAAGCGCTCGAGTGTTATAATTATTTGTTTGTAAAAAAAACAGCGTCTCATTCCCTCCCAGAATACCACGTCCTCTCTTGCAGCTCCCCCCAGATGAGTTTGCTCCACAAATCTCTCTTAGTGACACTGTCTGGGAACCATTGGACATGTCAGGAGGTGGCCGGTGTTTTGTTCCTCTCCACAGTCACACACCATGCTTTCAGCCAAACTTCATCTCTAAAGATTCTTTCTAGTGCGTCCCACCCAACATATTAAAGTTGTTTGTTTTATTTTATCAAAACAATAACTTGCATGTTTTCTTTTTTCAGCCGACTACATCAAAGTGTGCCAAAGAACCGACCCTAATGTTGATAAATGCATCATTAATTCTATATATGAGATGAAACCAAAGCTGGTTGAGGTAAGACCAAAACTATGCCAACTTGTAAAGGACTGCAATTAATTTCATAATGGTTAACTGATTTTTTAAGTTAAATCAATAATAGTTTTGATTCGATTCAATATCTAACTTAAGTAATTCTAACTTCTATGAGAGTGCCTTTGGTGTTTTTGGATCGGGTACGTGGAATCGCCTACCGGTGCCATTGAGAGATAGTCAGACTGTCACCAGTTTCAGAAGCAAATTAAAAACTGAACTCTCCACCGGCGCCCTTGAGACGATCTAGGGACTGTTAAATGGCGTCAAAATAAAATCATCCAAAATCATCATCATAATCTGCTTAACAGATCAGTAAAATATTTTCTGTTTTCATTCCCTCTTCTTTGAGTGCAATGTCTGATCCCAATGATATCGGCTATAACACTGGCTTCCCAAAGCAGTCTTAGTACGTAGCAATACCTACGTAACTGTAAGTTAGAAAGTAAGAATGTATTGTTTTAGTTTTAGCAAATGTTGTAAAGCTTGAGGGACATTAACGGTTGTAATTAATGACTGTGGGGAGGTTTTGTCGAGCGGAGCCCTACAGGTCATTTCTGAGGCCTCTCATGATTTTGCATGATGAGTGTGGATGACATAGAAACTACCATTCCTGAAACATCCACGGGTAAGGGAGGGTACAACCATTAATGACTCTCCACTCTAGTTATCTTATCCTGCGTTAATTAAAACAGCTCCTTTACTCCACAAGTTCATATTTATTTTTATTTTTTGTTAAAAAATTTAAATCCTTATATTGCAATATATTTAGGTACTTTGTACTTCAAAATTTATTTGTATATCTACTACATATTTGGATACCAATAAAGTTTTGTTTATTTATTTATATTTTCCAGGGTATTCCAGAGCTGGAAGTTCCTCCAATGGAACCTCTGCTTATGAAGGAGATTGTGCTGTCCAGAGGTCCTAAAGGAGCTCAACTAGAAGCCACCATGTCCAACATCAAAGTCTGGGGACCTAGCAACTTCCAAATTTTAAATTTGAGGTCAGTTAAGAATTTTCATATT
>OX388326.1:2531322-2576118 GCA_947579605.1 Athripsodes cinereus | reverse complement strand
GCTTACGAATCGGCTTAGGCTTATATATAAATATATATATATATATTGTGATTTAAATTTTTATATTATGTACGTGTTAGAATGCAACTAACGAATAATTGCTGATTTCAAAGTATTTGCAGAATCTATCTATCTATCTATACCCTCACGCCGTGTCCCAAGTGGGGTAGGCAGAGAGAACGGAACGCCAAACAGATCTATCTTTACACACTTCCTTCGCTTCCTCCACATTCATACAGTTTCTCATACACGCACGTCGGTTCCTCTTACTCAACACGCGGTCGTCCTTGAGAATTTGATCCACGTGATCAAGCCACGTGGTTCTCGGACGCCCGCGTTTCCTCACACCCTTTCTTTCAGATAAGTATATCCTCTTTGTCATTCTTACCTCGTTCATTCGTTCAACATGCCCAAACCACCGTAGTTTATTCACGCGCATTCTGTCCACAACAGTCTTCTTGCATCCGCTCATTCTTCTAATATCCTCATTCTTCACTTCACGCAGCGTTTTACCAACCATTCTTCTCAACGATCGCATCTCTGCTGCGTTTATTCCACTTTCGTCCTTCTTCAACCACGTCCATGTCTCGCTTGCATACGTAAGTGACGGTACCAGAATGGTATTGTGACATATTGCCATTGCTGACAATGGGTAGAAGTGCACCGTTTACTCTAGCACCGGCCACTTTCCTTCTTTCAATGTCCCTATCGCATCTTCCATCCCTCGTAAACATACTTCCCAAACATACATACTCACTTACTTGCTCCAAACATTCGTCACCAACTTTAATTTCGCAAATCGTTTTTTCATTCTCTCTTTCAAAAACAAGAACTTTCGTCTTCATAACATTCATTTTCAAACCATTCAAATTGCAACTAATATTTGCAGAAAAGTATTTGCAGAAAATATGCAAATACTGTTTTATTTTGTTATATTTATTATAAATAATGTACAGCAAAGAATAAAATAAATAAATATTATTATGGTAAAAAAGTATAGACCATTAAAGGTCACATGATCTTGTCTATGGATTTGCTTTTGTTTGGAGGGTAAACGTCAGATTGCGCAAATCATCCTTGCAGGATGTTATGCCATAAGAAAAAACAAAAAGTGGTTAAATGGAAGAAATCACTTAATAGTGATAATCTCGCCACTGCACATCGTCCTAGTTTTTAAAATTTTATATTATTTTGTTAACACTGTTATTTGAGTCGTTTAAATGCAAACGGCGCTATCTCCTTTTGAGAAGAATAAAAATTTGCAAAATACATCTTAATATTTTGTTCAAATATCTTGTAATAAGTTATACTTTCTAAATGAAAACATATTACTTTCTCTTTGCTTAAGTTATTTTCAAACTTTTTTTCACTTTATATTGCAAATATTTTAAATAATATTTCAAATACGTATACCCATCACAAATTTTCCTTGTAAGGAGATAGCGCTGTTTGCATTTATACGACTCATTTAATGATGATGTGCAAAAAGAATAAATAAAAAGAAAGTCAGACGACAAAATAATAACAAAAAAGACACGACTTGTTTATTAGGTATTCTTTAGGCAGTGTTCTCGAACGACATTGTCCAATATCGGTAGAAATATCCGCTAAAATCGGTATAAATGGTATATTTTGTACCCAAAATCGGTATATGGGGTATTTGTACCGACGATGGTCAATATCGGATACTTTTCTTTTCTCGAAAATTTCTACCCCCCCGTCGCCGAATTTTCAAAATGGTATAGGAATTTGGAATAATTCAAAAACTCCTCGGTTTTCTTAAAGAATATTTGCTCGAATCCAATAAGTATCCGGTACTTTTACCGAATACCCGATACTTATCTACCGATTATATTTCCCTGTCGACAAATTAGTAAAAATCGGTAGATTACTAGACCATTTCGGTATATCGGTAGGACACGGTCCATTTCGGTATAAATACCGAAAAATCGGTAGGTTCGAGACCACTGTCTTTAGGTGTTCCACCCAATATTGAGTGATTTTGCAATACTGACAGTTGGAAGGATAATACCTGCATGAAAACGCTCTTCTTTGAAATAAATTACTATCTGAGATAGCATGTGTTATGATACTATCTCTTTTTCACGCATAGTTAGAACTGTGCAGTTAGAAAGAGATACCACCTTTTTGTTTGTTTTGGTTTTGTTTTAGAACTGCGCAGTTAGAAAGAGATACCACCTTTTTGTTTGTTTTGGTTTTGTTTTAGAACTGCGCAGTTAGAAAGAAATTCCACCGTTTTGTTTTTGTTCCGTTTTTGTCCTCCAAACATTTTTCTGTGACGTCATCCTCTAATGGTCTATAACATGGATGGCCAACCAAAATTGAACGTAGTTATGCAGAAAGCAGACAGCCCACAAAAAGTATAATTTAAATATGGCCGTCTTTGCATATAGACACTATATTATATTGAGTGAACTGATTTTTTTTTCAACGTATTTTTTATGAAATGTTTATAGGTATGAAAGGCCCCTGGCTGGTTTTTGTAGACTGTAGTATTAGACATTTTAAATCTCGTAAGACAAAAAACTCAAATATACGTAATTGTGGACTGTCTGCTTTCTGCATAACTACGTTCAATTTGAAATGTTTTGCATACTCCTAAGTTTTCTTTAAGAGTATTTTCTCCGAATAACTTTCTTCGGATACTTGTACCGACTTATTAGAAAAAGTGTCCAAATGCTTCGCGGGCCAGAAACAGGCACCCCGCGGGCCGCGGGTTGGCCACCCTTGGTCTATAAGATACTCGGTTAAAGTACCGGGTACTATACTAGTTTGGAAAACAATATTAATACGTGTATGCCAGTGGCGGGACTAGACCTTTTATACTGGGCATGCTTTCGTATTGATTTATTTTTATAATTTCCACGACTTGGCTTAGGAATCGAAGAAAATGCTCAACTTTTCAAATTTTTACCACCCACGTTGCCAAATTTATAATTTGGTATAGGAATTTGAGATGTTTCACGATTTCATAGTTTTTGTATAACAATTTCAGACACTATTCAACTTTTTTGCTAGGCATGCTGTGCTTTTTTGCATATATGGAAAGCACGCCACTGGTGTATGCATTGTTTTTCAACTTTTTATATATTTTATAAGTTTTTATATATTTGAACTTTGTATGTGTTTTGTTTTTAATTTTATTGATATAAAAACTATTTGTATATAACTTGTAAAAAAGGTTTTTATCAAAAATAAATAAAAATAAAAACTCCCTCGTTCATCGACGCCTGCTGCCTCCACGACACCTGCACCGCCGAAGCCTGCCATCGCTCCTCAACGTCCCAGCTGATGTCAAGTTTAATCCTACACGAATCGTCGGGCAGAAGCCAGCAGTCTTTCTCAAGACTAAAGAGTTGTTTTCAAGACTACTGTTCATATATAAAATATCTATCTGCTTTTTTTTTTAAAAAAAAAACAAAATACAACTTTATTCACCTTTCACAATAAGATTTTGTCGTGAAAAGGGAGTTTGCCGGCACCTGGGATCGCACCGCGCACCTTTTGTGCATGAGGCCGAGACTTTGCCTCCAGACTTTCGACGAACTCATATTTGTATACATGTAATTACTTGTAGTCAATGTAAATTTAAGAATGAATAAATAATAAAAAAATACTTTTCAATTCCTTTGTATTTTTATTATTACTTCCAATGTCTACCACCTCTTGCAATATTTCTTAGACTCAACTTACGTTGGCTATGATTAAAATTGTTATTATCATTATTGTTAGGTACACATCCATTTATTTATCAAAATAATATTGGAGTCTACATTTTGAACATAAAATTAACACGAAAATTTTAAATATAACAGCAAACAACGCACGACCAGTTTCTTGGACTCCTAGTTCGCATCATCAGGTGGTATGAAATCTCCGAATAATAATACAGTGATAATCTCTCCAATTCGTCTGTCTCCGTTACTACGACTATTCTCTATAGTACATTACAAGAGCTTTACGCCTGAAACCAACATTACTCCACCAATCTCTACACTTTCCCTGTAGGTAAATTTTAACTCCATTTTATATTTGTTTTATTCCACTAAACCGGTTGTGCGTTAATTGTACTCTATAGTAACACTAAACAAAATTAATTTAATAATATTACATAATTTAAAAGAAAAATATTACAAAGTTAATGCCGATACAGTCAATGAAATTATAGATCTTTGAGCAATAATTATTGATGATAGAAACTATTTTATATTATTAACAACAAGACTTAGAATAGCCGGTGGACGGGCTGTCTTCTCCGTGCCAAACAAGGATAGATTTTGAACTAGAAATTATCTTTGAGATATAAAAAAAGGTATTAATAATATTGTTGAAGGGTATTTTGTGGTCACACTGAAAATTCATTATATAGAGTGTCTTAAAATTAACGCAAGATTTGAATTTAATATAAAAGAGAGTTTTAAGTCATATATTTTTTATTGAATCATGAAGTAATATTGAATTTAATTAAATATTGAATAGATGTTATATCTGAAATGGAAGAAAGAAAGATTCGTGACAAAAACATCTTATTACTGAATGTGCCCGAACCTTCATCTGAACTTTCTGTCAACGCTATGCAAGAGGATTTAAACACGGTTGAAGCAATATTGAGAAAAGTCGATAGCCCGAAGGGTATCAGAGTTGAAAAAATTTACAGGCTAGGTAGAAAAAGTCCAGAAAAAATAAGACCAATAAAAGTAGAACTTGCAAATGCTGACCACGCAAAAAAAGTCATGTATGAGAGGAGCAAGATACCCAAGGACATAAAAATTAAACGAGATCTTACGGAGAATCAACGAAAGGAGATTAAAGAATTATGGAAAGTGGTAGATGAAAGGAAAATGAAGGGAGAACACAACTTGGTAGTAAAAATTTTCAGCGGAAGTCCCAAAATTGTTGCAACACATAATAAATTTACAAAAAACTGAATCATATAGAATGTTACTATCAGAATATACGTGGATTAAAAACTAAGCTCGGTGATTTAAGAATAAGTCTTGCAACCTTTCCTTACCAAATAATTCTACTAACTGAAACATGGCTCGATAAAGGGGTACATACATCTGAAATGGGATTTGTCAACTTTAATGTATACCGCCAGGACCGCAATAAAATAAACAGTAAAAAGTCAAGAGGGGGAGGTGTTCTAATTGCTTGCTCCAATAAGCTAAAAACACGTAAAATCAATATTCTAGAAAATACGTTGGAACAAATATACGTTCATCTGGATGTGCCACCTTTCGGAGTTATCTTAGGCTGTATTTACATACCTCCTGATGCTGATGTGGATATATATAAACAACATGTAGAAGATGTGGAGGCGCTTCGTACCCGGTATCCTAAGTCCAAGATTTTATTGATAGGACTATAATCTTCCACACGTTCAATGGTTTTCAAATCCAGAAGAAGATATTACTATAAATTATGAGTTTCATCAAGACAATATGGATCGACAAGTTCCCAGGAATACCAATTGTATAAGTGAATGTGCAAAGTCGAGGGAAATAATCGAAATGACAAATTTCTTAGGTTTAATACAAATGAACAAAGTTCTAAATAGTGATGGTAAACAATTAGACCTTGCCTTGATTAGTGACACATCAACTACTGTAAAAGCGTCCTTTGAAATTTTATTACCTGCCGATAAATATCACCCACCCCTTGAAATTTCCATTTTTAATGCTCCTATAGAAAATGTTACCCGTGATTTTAGTTATTTGAATTTTAACAATGCTGATTACTCGAAAATGAATGTTTTCCTTCAAATTGTTGATTGGTCATTTCGATACCCTTATTCGCAGATTGGGTAACTCCAAAATAGCTACTTTACAGGGCGGACAAAAAACTAAATAATTTTGTTTATTCTAAAATATCTACATGATGTAGATACATGTTCGTAACACAATAACCATGACATAATTATGTGTATAATGGTTTTGTAGCCTTTTTTTGGAGTTACACAATTTTCTGTGTTAGATTTTGTAAAATAAATGCCATAATTGATGGAGTTACCCAATTTGCCTATAAGTATTGTATACTGTTTGGTCTAATAATAATGTGATTTTAAAGGGTTTTATATGAAAATAAAATAAAATTGAAATAATATATAGGATGAATACTTCAACATCATCATCAACGCTCCTCTCGGGAGGACAGGGCAGAAACCAGCCTCCTCCATTCAGAGCGAATCTGCGCCAATTGCGTCACCTCTTTCTACGATATTTCCTGCGCCCTGCTGTTGTCGTTATAAGAACGGTGTATTGTGAAAGAGGGAAATCCCGGGCTGACAGAACCCTTGCGGACGGAAGACCGGTGCTCTTTTTGGCCAATTATCACTGGGCATTTTCAGGATATTACCCAGCCTGGAACATCGTCTATCCTGTATCACGGAGATGACATTTCAACATAGTTGAACAAAAAAGTTGCAACTTTAGAGATATAGTGTAAAATATATAGATACCCAACTATATACTTGCAATCCATGTACCAAGTGAGTAGGTACCATATGCCTGAGCAAACTATAAATGTATGCCTATATATATGTATTTGTTGATAGAGTACTAATGTTACCTAGTTATGTTTGCTTGTTTTCTATTGATATATTTATTGTTTGAAATTAAAGACGGTATTATTTTTTGTTAATGTTATTTGAAAAAAAGCGCAAGCCGTATATTGCATTATTAAATAAATAAATATACTCGTTGATAGCTAGACAAAAATAATGAAGAGTGACAAAATGTGCCTGAGGTACATGTTAGGTCTAATTCATATCCGGTTTGGTTTGATACGGAATTGAAGGAATTAATAAAGAAGAAAAAATGCGCCCATTTCAAATATAAAATCAGTAGAAGTCCATCAGATTATTCAATTTTTTCTCAGTTGAGAAAAGAATGTAAAACTGTTTCTAAAGTCTGTCACGAAAAATTTATAGGTAAAATCGAAAATATGGTTTTTGAGAATACTAAACCTTTATGGAAGCTAATAAACACAAGAATGGGTGATGGTAATCAAATTCCCAATGTCATGCATTACAATGGGGCAAACAGCGATGACCCTCATATCATCGCTGATTATTTTTGTAAGTTTTTCCATACCACATATGAAACTGGTAATTTGAATTCATCAAATTCATTGCCGCCCAACTTTCTACCAGAAAAGACGATCCAGTTGAACAGTTGTTCTATTGAATTTTCTGATATTGCTAAGGGTTTGGAAAAGCTTGACATAAAGAAATCTGCTGGTCCTGACAGTGTTCCAAATATACTTCTTAAAAACTGTTCTGCCTCATTAGCGCCATATGAAGAAGAATAGTGACATGAATATTGTAAAGAAGCAACCTACAGTAATGGTGATAGGTGATCAGTGTGCAAAGGGATTGGGAACTGAACTACATATGAGAGGTGTAGAAGATGTATGTTGTATAACAAAACCAGGGAGTAGAATCAAAAATATGTACAAAGACATACACTTATTCCTAGACACATGTAAAGTGAATGACAAGTTAATACTCATACTTGGTAATAATGAGGGAACTAATCAAATGAAACACGTTCTTGACATGATATGTTTAACTTGTGATAAGGCATTAAATAAAAATGTGTCTATTCTTATTACAACAAGATACTACAGTCATAACATTGATCATAATATGAAAATATTTAAGTATAATTGCAGTCTATATAACATGTGCAACATTTACAGAAATGTTAAACTAATTGATGTCAATGTCAGCCGACTCTCACTGGTGGATCAAGTACTGACAAATCTACAACCCTCGGTGAGTACAAATAATACAATCATTAATATACCATTGATCGACTTAACGAAGGCTGATGAAGAAGAAAAGGAAGTTTGTATAAAGGCCAGTTCTGCTCATAATCACTCACAATGTCAAAATAGAGATGTGAATTTTATCAACCACTGACAATGCTGTACGCTAATGCACGCAGCATTAGAAATAAATTGGACGAGTTTAGAATTTTAGATGAAAAATTTTCTCCTGATATATTAATTATGTGTGAGACTTGGCTTTTCTCAAATGAGATTGAATATTATAATATCCCTGGTTACTGTGGAATTTTCAACTGCAGAGATGCTGAAACAAGAGGAGGTGGAACTGCTATTTTTGTCAAACAAAATATGAAGTATAGAGTACTCTACAAAAATATTAAGTGTAACATGTTGATTGTTGAGATTGTTATTAGCAATAATACCAGACAAAAGATCGGTACATTTTATAGATCGCCAAAATTAGACCCAGTGGATGAATTCTTGGACGTGTTTGATGATTTTTTGTCTAGATACAATGGAATGCTGATTATAGGAGATGCAAATATAGATCTTTTGGAAAAGTGCAATACAAATTTTAAATACAAAACAATTATTTCCACAAACAACTTCAGAATAATCAATAAACTACAGGAGGATCATGCAACCAGAGTTACTGACTCATCAAGTACAGTAATAGATCATATTCTGGACAATAAGATTAGTAATAAGCATGAGATTGAATTGATTGATTGGGCCGGGTTTGATCACAGAGTGATAAAAATTCATGTTACAAGCTTGCCGAAGAAAAAGAATTGTATGCACTATAAAGAATTTAAGAAAGTTAAACAAAATTTATTCAGTGAAACTGTAAATGATTGTATTGAGAAAATGGTAAGTGTGAATATTGAAGACTTACAAGATATTATTAAAGTTGGAAAGGAGACTGCAACATCTATTTTAAAACATAGAATCAGAAAAAATAATGACTGGCTAACGCCTTATATTCTTAAGCTGATTGAAAGACGTAATAGACTTTACAAGATATTTAAAAAGAAACCTACTGAAATAAATAGGATTAATTTAAAAAAATGTAAAAATCTGGTTACTTCAAAAATTAAAAATGCTAAAAAAATACATATTAATAACAGAATTGACACCACAAATGGTGATAGTAGGAAACTTTGGAAAATTATTAATAATGTGATAAATAACACTGACAGCACTAAGAGTAAAGATATTATTAATGAACTGTGCATTGATAATGTAATATTGAAGGATTCACAGGATATTGCAAACTCTATGAATTTATATTTCCAATCAATCGGCAAAAAGTTATATGAAAAAATTGTGAATATAAATAGTGTCTCAAACATGATTGGTGCCTCCTCTGTTGAACCTACATCCATAAATACCATATTCTTATCACCTACTAATGAACAAGAGGTAATCAAGATTATTGAAGCATTTAAACCAAGTTATTCCGCTGGATTAGATGGCATTACATCGATCGACTTAAAGAATATTGTGATAAGTGTTGCCAAAGTGCTGACTTCAATTGTTAATGATATATTTGAAAAGGGTGAATATCCCCAATGTCTTAAAACGGCACTAATAACTCCAGTTTTCAAAAGTGACTCCAGAGTGGAGTGTGGTAATTATAGACCAATTAGCATCCTGAGTTGCTTTAGCAAAGTCATTGAGAAACTTTTATATCGTAGAATAGTTGATTTCGTTGAAAAGAATTCTGGCTTTGACAAATGCCAATATGGCTTTCAAAGGGGAAGCGGAACAACTTCTGCAATAATTAATGCTCTGGAGCTTATCAATAATCAACTTGATAGCGGTAAATATGTTGTAGCTGTGTCCATCGATTTGTCAAAGGCTTTTGACACTGTTGAACATAAAGGATTAATTGAATGCTTACAGAGGATTGGTATTAGAGGAAATGCATGCAAATTACTGGAAAGTTATTTGAGTAATAGAAATGCAATTACAAAAAATGGTAACAAATTAAGTGAGTCATGTAATGTAGAGATTGGCGTTCCACAGGGTTCGATATTGGGACCTTTATTGTATTTATTATATATTGATGACATGAAATATTTAAACCTTAAAGGAAAATACTTTATATACGCTGATGACACCCTTCTTGTGTACAGCGCAAGTAATGAAAGAGAACTTGAATTAGAAATAAATAACGATCTCAAAACATATGTGACATGGTTAAAAAAGAAATTTCTTACAGTTAACGAAAAGAAAACAAATTATATTGTATTTAAAATGAAAAACAAGATTGATATTCAGCTAAATATAGTTATTAATGAAATTCCAATTGATAGAACTGACAACATTAAATACTTAGGATTAGATATTGACGAAAAGCTTGCTTGGATCTCGCATGTAAATAATAAAATTGACAAGTTATCCCCACTTATTGGTGTGATGAGGAGAAATGAATTATTCAACAAAAGAATAAAACATACTGTATATCATGCTTTTATTGTGCCACATATAACGTACGGATTGCTTGCCTGGTCGCAATGTAGTATGCAGGTTAGGAATTCAATGCAGAGAGTCATGAATAAGGTTTTAAAGAACATTCATGGATTAAGCAAATTAACTAGAACTGATGATTTATATAAGTTGACCAATGAGCTTAACTTAGAACAAATGATAAAATTGGAAAAAGTGAAATATCTTCATAAAGTTAAAAGTGGACTAACTAAGACTAATTTAAAAGTGACATTGAATAATGATATACATCAGTACAGAACAAGAGCAGCTTCTGACTTAAGAAACGAGTTGCCAAGAACTAATAGAAGAAGAAATGGCTTCAAATACACAGCTACATTGCTGTATAATGCAATATCAAAGGACATCAGAAGTTCAAAGAATATAAAACAGTACACTAAGAAAGTTAAGAATCTTATCAAGAATAATTTGATATAACCGTGTGATGTTAAATAATGTTTAATGATATTGATACCTACAATGCGGTGATGGTGAAGTGAATATATACAATATAGTTATAGTGTGATATAGTGTTCTTAAATTTAATGTAATTTGTAACATAATGGCCTTCTGAAACCAGCAGATTCTACCTGCTGTTTGAGGGTTTCTTTTAAATTAAAAAAAAAAAAAAAAAAAGATACCCATAATCAAAATTAACTACAGCGATTTATTAATAAAACTAAATTTACATACGTTATCTGATAGAAGATTAACTGCAGACCTAATACTTCTGTACAAAATCGTCAATAATCATTTCAATAGCTCGGAATTGATAGAACTCATTAATTTTCACATTCCAACCAGAAATACTAGACAAAACTATTCATTCCACTGCGATAAAGTCAAAACCAATTATCTTCACAATACACCTATCAGAAGGATTCACAGACTGGGAAATGAATATGGGTTCTTGGCTGATATTTTTGCCGATTCCATAACTACTTATAAAAAATCATTGACGAGCCATTTTAAGAATTCAAATCATTCATAATGTCCAGTTTTTTTTTTTTTTTTTCTTTTTTGAGGTTTATTTAAAATACTGATATATTGTGTTTGAATTTATTGAAATGTTTATTGTTCCTATGCATAAAATTTGTTTCTAATGCCAAAGTCTTTACGATTTGTGATTACAGCTAAGGTCTTTATGACTTAATTTTATTATTTTGAGTTTATCGTAATTAAAAATGCAAATATAATAATATGGTCTATACTTAGTGTTTGTATATGTTTAAATGTTTATTGTTCCTATATATAGAATTTGTTTCTGATGCCAAAGTGATTTAAATTTTATTATTTTGAGTTAAGCGTAATAAATAATGCAAATATAATGTGGTCTATACTTTGTGTTTATATTTGTTTAAATGTTTATTGTTCCTATACATAGAATTTGTTTCTGATGCTAAAGTGGTTTAAATTTTATTATTTTGAGTTAGCGTAATTAATAATGCAAATATAATATGGTATATATTAAGTGTTTGTATTTATTTAAATGTTTATTTTTCCTATACAAAGAATTTGTTTCAGATGCTAAAGTAATTTAAATTTTATTAATTTGAGTTTAGCGTTATTAATAATGCAAATATAATATGGTATATATTTTGTGTTTGTATTTATTCAAATGTTTGATATTGTTCTTATTCATAAAATTTGTTTTATCACGCTATGTATAATTATGTTTAATTTTGTAAAAGGCGTAAGCCGTTTATTTGTTAAAATAAAAAAATAAAAATAAAAGTACAAAGGATAGGGTTATTTATGGAATAATACATCGGGCAAATGACCTCCAAGGCTTTGCTGGCACATACGCAACCTTTAGTCGAAATTTTTCATGACCTTTATGCATAATTGTGGCTGAATTTCGTTGATGCAGCGTTTAATTTCCTCTTGTAATGCACGTGTGGTTGTGGGCTTGTTGACATAGACCTTTGACTTCAAATAACCCCATAAGAAGAAATCTAATGTTGTTTAATCACATGATCTAAGGGGCCAACTCTGATCACCGAAACGAGAGAGTACACGACCAGGAAACGTC
The DNA here is from genome assembly GCA_947579605.1 of Athripsodes cinereus. NCBI lineage: Eukaryota > Metazoa > Arthropoda > Insecta > Trichoptera > Leptoceridae > Athripsodes > Athripsodes cinereus. The sequence goes on along the minus strand of OX388326.1, from coordinate 2,563,784 downwards.
TCATGCAGTAATTGAATTGTTTCATTGGCTGTATGGCATGTAGCACCGTCTTGTTGAAACCACATATTGGCCACATCAATGGCAAAATGATCAAATGGCAACTTCAGAAAAAGACCAGTGTTAAAATGTCGCGATATCTCGACGATCATCGATATCGCGATGCTCGCACCAGTAACAGTTGCTGCTTGACCAGCCTCAATTTCAAAAAAGTATGATCCAATGATGTCTCCTGCCCAAAATCCGCTCCAAACAGTAACACGTTGTGGGTGCATTTGTTGTTCGCCAATCACACGTGGGTTCTTCGAACCCCAAACATGACAATTTTGGCGATTAACAAAGCCATCGAGGTCAAAATGTGTTTCATCACTTAGGATTATTTTGCTCGAAAAATCAGCATCTACTTGTTGATGATTGATAATCCATTCCACGAACTCTCTTCGCTGTTCATGGTCATTAGGCTTCCATTTTTATTAACCCTAAGCTCTCAGCTGTCAAACTGTTCTTTTTTAAGGGTTGCCAACAACTTACTGCGAAAATGGCGGCAATTTCAAATCTTGCGTTAATTTTGAGACACCCCTTAGGTATGTATATTATAAAAAACAATCACTGTTTAAATTTTAATTACATATTTTTTTAGACTCGTATGGTTTCGTCCACACTAATGGACATTTTAAACAGTATAATTTCTACTAAAAACTAAAACAAAATTATAAAATTGTGTTTCGGATTGAAATTATGGTGGAGGATAGGAAACAGAAACGGTATTAGCATGCAGAAGGCTGCTCTTTTATCACCCACCAGGATAGTTGGACATTTTTTGTTTCTGTAGCTCTGTCAGTGATCTCGCATGATTGTACTATATTCATAGGATATCACGGGAGAATTAAATCGAATAAAGTTATTTGCTGTTATATTTAAATTTTTTGACACAATGTGATGTCGGGGAGTGGATTTTACTTACTAGAAGTGTGGTGTCAACCATATTGTGTATTATACCCAAAGACATACTAGACTTGCAATTCAGTACATTATTGCGGAATATTCGTGTTCCAACTTAACGCATTAATAATAACAATAATAATAATGCTCTCATTGCTCCCGCTTCCAATGTTTCAATACGTCGACGCATACGTTGGACAACAGAGATGAACCTCAACGTTATGCGGGCGTACTACAGAGCTACAGAGGGAGAAACTTTCAGAACGGGATACCGTCAAAGGTTGTTCCGTGAATGGTCCCTTCTGGAGTCTGACATCGTTGCCAGTGAGCAGAGACTTGCGGATCAGGTTCGAGTGATAATTCGTAATAAATTACTACCCGAGCATGATCTTACAGCCCTTAGGGAAGAGTGTCTTCGTTCTCTTGAGAATCAAAATATGAGTTCAATAGATAATATAAATTCTAATAATGATAATTCTTATCAATTTATGACAAATCTTGATCCCCCAGAGAATGAAGACCACTCATTTACGCAAGAGTTTATCAGAAGCAAATATGAAGAGATGTTTATGTTATATGGATATTTAGAACCCACTCAAAGACCAAAATTGCCAAAATTTCCAAACAGTTATAAATTTGATAGGATTGTTCGCGATGTAAATAAAATTGTTATAGAATATGTTGGTAATAGTCAAAATTTATTAGATACACATTCTATTATTTATTGTTCTGCTGCAACTTGTTGCGCTTTGGCCAATATTAATATTATAGAACCAGTCAGACAAAATCATATTAATTCTATCAAACCAAATTGGCAAAAAAGAATTGAAAAAAAATAATAATTTTAGATTAAACATTGATAGGTTGATATAATTTTCTACAGGAAATAGACGACCAAGAATTGTTAGAACGATTATAAAAATATTTAATGTTAATCATATAAATGAAATAAATAACTTAAATGAAGTTATAAATGATAAATTAGACTATTATAAACAAAGGATTCAAGTTTTAGCAAAAAGAATCAAAAGATTTAAAGAACGTTCTAATAGACATAAACAGAACATGCTCTTCATAAATCACCAAAAAAATTTTTATAGAAACTTAGAAGGTACACAATGCTCAACTAATGAAAATGTTGCAAATAAGGAAGAAATGTCCACATTCTGGGGAAATATTTGGTCTAATCCTATAGAGCATGATTCAAATGCAAATTGGATTAACGAAATTCAAAATCAATACAGTGAATTACCTGAAATGGAAGAAATTTTAATAAGTTCGGACGATATTGTAAATTCTTTAAAAAATACTAATAATTGGAAATCACCTGGTAATGATGGAATTCAAAATTTTTGGCTCAAAAGATTTACAAATTTACACAATGTTTTGGCAAATCAATTTCAAACTGCATTAGAGGATTATGTACTTCCTAGTTTCTTTACAACTGGTGTCACGTATATGATCCCAAAAAAAAATAACGCAACACTTCCAGAAGATTTTCGACCGATAACATGTTTACCAACTATTTATAAACTTTTGACATCCATTTTGTCAAATAAAATAAAATTGTTCATCAATCAAAATAACATTTTATCGGCAAGACAAAATGGTTGTGCGAGAGGATCTTGTGGCACCAAAGAATTGCTTCTGATTAATAGTGTCATATGTGAACAAGTGAGACATAACAGGCGTAACATTTCGATGGCATGGATAGATTATAAAAAAGCTTTTGATTCAGTTCCTCATTCGTGGCTTATCAAGATATTAGAAATCTACAAAATTGAAATAAAAATAATAAATTTCTTAAAAAATTGTATGGCAAATTGGAAAACAAAAATTAATGTAACAATGCCATCGGGAGGGTAAGTTTGTGATTCGATAGACATAAATCGTGGAATTTTCCAGGGTGACAGTCTGAGTGAGCACCCGTGGAGCACCCGGTAAAGAATTGGTCTCCCACTCTTCTGCGTAAGTTTTCGAGTGTCCTGTAAAAGGCAGGTGTTCGAAAAAATTAAGACATTTTACATCTTAAATTCAGCGATGAGGCTTGCCACCCATCCTGAATGTCTTGGTTTTATATTGGCACAAAGAGGACAGTTTGCATGTTCCTTACGTGCAGCTGATCTGCTGGCTACCCCACTTGTGGGATATGCCGTGATGGTATAGATAGATAGAAGACAGTCTGAGTCCGTTCTGGTTTTGTTTAGCACTAAACCCATTAAGTACACTTTTGAAAAATACAAATATTGGATACCAGTTAAAGAGAGGTGGAAGCAAAATTTCTCCTTTGTTTTATTTATTTATTTTATTCTTCACTGTACATTGTTTACAATAATACAAATTAACAAAGAAAATATCATTTATACAATTCAATGCACAGAGGGCGAGTTTATCGCTAAAATGCGATGTCTTCTAACTAACCCGGATTTATATGGATGACATTAAATTATATGCACCAAATCATACTAATTGAAATAGATTACTGTCAGTAACAAAATTTTTCACTGAAACGATTAAAATGGAATTTGGTCTTGATAAATGTGCAATTTTAAATGTAAATAAAGGAAAAATTACACAAGCACCAAATGTTGAAAGAGATGAAATAAATATTAGAGTGTTAAATTTAGATGATCATTATAAATATTTGGGCCTAAATGAATTATTATGTTTAGATCATAAAATATTAAAAAATTATATTAAGAAAAAATTTCTTATCTATTCTATTCTATTTTTCTCAAGGCCATCCACTCGTTTGCGAGTGATTTAGGAAAATTTCTTATCAGATGCAAAAAAGTTTTAAATACATATCTTTCGGGACACAATAAAATTAGGGCAGTTAATACATGGGCAATTCCTTTATTATTGTATACATTTGGGATACTCAAATGGAACCAGACGGAGCTGGATGTCATCGACAGAAAGTTCAGAACCATGATGACAAGGTATCGTATACATCATCCAAGATCATCTATAATGAGACTCTACCTCCCAAGGAAATTGGGAGGAAGGGGCTTATTGAATATTAAAAATTTACACAATCAGGAAATTCAATCTTTAAAAACTTTTTTTCAAAATTCTAGGAACAAAGATGGGTATGATGATATAATATCTTGTGATCAGGGTTATTCACCGTTGTGTTTGTCGAACTCAAGTGTCTCACTACCGATATTGAATAATGACGATAGAATGGACATATGGAAATCCAAGTCTCTCCATGGTCGATTCTATGAAGTGTTAACATCTCAGAATGTTGATACTGTGGATTCGGTCCATTGGTTGAGATTTGGAGATCTTTTTGGCGAAACCGAAGGATTTGTTTGTGCCATTCAAGACCAAGTAATAGTCACAAACAATTATTCTAAATTTATAATGAAACAAAATATTTCGGATAGATGCAGAGCCTGTTATCGGGAGGGAGAGACATTAAGACATATTTTGTCTGGATGTTCTCTTCTTTCCGGAACAGACTATTTGAAAAGACATGATCAGGTAGCAAAAATATTACATCAAAATTTAGCTTTGAAATTTAAATTAATTGAACAGGAATCAAAATTACCATACTATAATTGAGTAGTCCACTTTCAAACTCCGCTATGTTAAAAAATCACTTTTTTCGGGAAATAAAAAAAAATGTTTTATTCTTTCTGGTAGTTTTATCGTGTTCATTGTTATTTATTATAGATTTGAGTACTTGGAAACAATTTATAATGTCAAATACACCGAAGGTATGTTTATTTCTCTTATTTTACATTTAAATTTAACATAGAGAGTTTTGAAACAGTTCTTAATGACATAGCAACTTTTGCAATTGGAGATAAAATGAACATAGCGTGTTTTGCAGTTGAACGAAATAAACATAGCAAATTTTGCAGTTAAATAAATGAATTCCACGCTGTTTTTCGAGGAGCAATGAGACTCGATCAGAGTGTTTATTATTCCATATATTCTAATATTAACTTCCTCGGCCATCATAGTGCCTTCGTCATCAGTCTCCTTGACATTTTGATTTTCTGTAGCCACCGTTCCAGCTAATAAAAATTTATAATAATTTAGATTAGCGCGAGTTGGCCAATCTTCACCAAAATGCTTACAAATTAAGTTCTTTACATCTTGTAATTTTGCAGAATTCACTACGTTTTCCCCAATCCCCATCATTGATGGTTGAATATCTCTAAAAGACTTGCCTTTTTTACATACATTTCCATATTCCCTTTTTACATACATTTCCATATTCAATTACCTCAGCAATGTTATTTGGTTCACCTTTTATGGTTATTCTATTGTTTTTTATATTCTTCAAAATAAAAAATCTTCTGGTTTCACTATCACCTCTAGGTCCTTGATTTTTCTTTCTATATTTCCTAAAATTCGGTCTGGAGGCAAAAATGAATGTCCAACAACTGGAAATAATACAGTAATTTGTTCGATTTGTCGTGGGTATTTCGTTTGTAACCAATTTGCCAACATATTCAAAACAATGCTGTTTTTGTTTTGCCCTCCACACCCGTCACAAAATAATCGTATATGACTAATATAGGGCTCAAAGAAGAAAATACACCCGCCAAAAACACAAATAGATTTACATCAATGTGACAGTGACATACATTGAGATAGCGGGATTTGCAAGAGTTCATTCTGAACATAGCGGCGTTTGCAAGGTGACAGGTAACATAGGGAGTTTTGAAAGTGGACAAATGTTTAACATAGCAAGTTTTGCAAAATTATATCAAATTTTATCACTTATTGTATGGAAAATAACGCATTTAGTTGGGTTTAGTGTTTGATATTAACAATAATTAAGATGAATAATAGATTGCCATTAAAAACAAAAAAAAAAAATATTTTGACATAGCTGTGTTTGCATTTGGACTACTCAATTATTGTCCAGTATCGGTACTTGAAAATAATGACACGAAACTCTACTGGGATCGACCAATACAAACTGATCGAACTATTATAGCTAATCGACCAGATATTGTGTTGGTTGATCGCAGATGCCGTAAAACATACATCATAGACATCACTATACCGCACGATGAAAATTTAAATAAAGCTGAGCAAGATAAGATAATAAAATATCTTGATCTTGCTCACGAAATCAAAGATATGTGGAGAACACCTACCACAATCATCGTGCCTATAGTGTTGTCTGTGAATGGTTTAATACCTAAGAGTCTGTCAAACAATCTCAGAAAACTGGGAGTAGATGACAGGCTCAAATACAGCGTGCAGAAGGCCGTACTTCTATCGTCCACCAGGATAGTAAGAAGGTTTTTGTCCCTGTAGCTCTTTAAGTGATCTCCCATGATTGTACTATTTCATAGAACATCATGGAAGAATCAACTCGAATAATGTTGGGGTTCTATATTTTGAATATACATAAATTTATTTTAATATTTTATGGTTTTTGTTATTTAATGTTATATGTATTTAAATTTTATTGTTAATCTTATATTGTGTTCAAAATGTAGAATCAAATATTGTTTTGTTTAATAAATGAGATATGAGACAATAATAATATTATGCTGTGTCACTCCATATCATTAAGATGATAGTGGTCTCTTTCCTACTAATGCTGAGGTATAGTACGTTTTTTCATACCTGCCGGGAGTAAAATCAACAGTCGAGTTGGCGATCGAATGAAAATAATATTATTGAAATTTTCGAAATATTGTATATTACAAAATAAAGAGTTACATTATAAAAATTATTTTATATTGTTTACTTTGAACATTGAAAATTTTAAAAAAATTAGAAGAATTATAATATTGTTAGAACATTATTTAAAGTTAATAATAAATAGCAATAGGCAGTTACCCAAACTATAAATTACCGTAAATATCATTTGGGTATTCGAAATTAATAATAAAAAATATTAAATTCTCATTACAAACAAATTAACAATTGCGCACTTATTCAAAATAACGAAAATAGTATAATTTACAATAATTAACAATAATAATATTTGGTTATAATAAAGGAACATTAAACAAATATAAATATGTTCTATAAAAAATATTGGGAACATTATAACATAACATAACATTGAAACATAAAAAACAAATTTGCTAAAAAAATTATAACAGTGCTGCGTAATTACTAAAAATTAACAATAAATAGCAATAAGCAATTACCCAAACTAAAAATTAACAATAAATATCAATTGGGTGTTTGAAATAAACAATAAAAATATAAATATGCTCATTTTAAAATATATAAAAATTTAACAATTGCGCAATTATTTAAAATAACAAAAATATAATAATTTACAATAACAGCGTTCCATTCTCTCTGCCTACCCCACTTGGGACACGGCGTGAGGGTATAGTACAATAAATAACAATAAACAGTTACACAAACTAATAATTATCATAAATATTATTTGGCTGTAATAAAGGAACATTGAACAAATATAAACATGTTCATTATAAAATACAATGAAGTATTGCATTTAGGAACATTGTAGTATTAAATTTATTATAATAATATTACAAATTTTGGCAACCCTGCAACACAAAAACCGTTATGCGCTGTCTAACAAACCGTCTCAACGGACGGACGCTGGTTTAAAACTGGCTGCATCGGCTGTATCGGTTTCACGACCGATTTTTTCTTTGAATTACCTATCTAGTATATCTTTGATTATACCTAGGTAAAACCTATTCATATCGGTTAACTATCGGTGAATAGAATCAAGTGGAATGTTTACCTAGAGTTGTTCAAAATATGGTTGACACCAAACTTCTAGCAAGTAAAATCTAGTCCTCGACATCCAAGTGTGTCAAAAATTCATTATGGTACAAGAATAAACAACAAATTAATAAGATGAAGAATATGACATAATTAGTCAAAAAGACGGCATCTATGCTCAAATGTTAGAAAGAGTTTCTAAAATAATATTGAATTCTTACATCTATGCATTGGAGCTAATATAAAGATGGATGCTTCTACAAGTTGTTTCCATTGAACTACAACAGATGAAGTCTTTTCAACTTGAAAACACAAGAATTGTATGAAATCGTATAATACCCTTGATTTCATTAATGGAAGTTTATCGAGTTGAACTACCTATTACTATATATACCTACAACCTATATATACAAAAATAAATCAAGTCATGTGATAAACATAACACAGAGGAATTGGGAATGTTACCTAGGTATAAAGAGTAGTTACTCTTGGCCAAGCCTTGAGTCGATTCATAAGTGTCGAAACTTTGTGTCATGCACTTCTAAAGGAAGTTCACACAATTATGTGTATCATAATTATACAACATACCTACCTAGTAAATACCTATTCAAATAGGTTGACTATCGGTGAATAGAATCAAGTGGACTGATTACTCTATAGTTGAAAATATGACTAACATTTGTTAATTTTATGTTCAAAGTGTAGACTCCAATATTACAGTCGATTCCGCTTAATTGGGACACATCGGTACTTGGGTATTTTGTCCCAATTAAGCGAATTTCACATTTTTTTAAATTCATTTATTTGGTTTTGGCAACTAAGGCCATTAAACAAGTCCCCCGACGTTGGCGATCACTCCGGCGAATACCTCCCTGTCCTGTGCTGCTCTGAACAGGTCATCCACTGTCCGGATTCCGGTCCACTCTCTAATGTTGTGCAGCCAGGACATCTGCTTTCTGCCAACTCCCCGTCTTCCCTCTATCTTGGCCTCCAATATAAGGCGGAGGAGACGATACTTCTCTCCACGCAGCGCGTCACCCAAATATGAGACCTTGCTCACTTTAATAATCGACAACAGCTTTCTCCTGACTCCGGCTCTCCTAAGTACTTCAATGTTACTGACTTTTTCGGTCCAAGGTGTACGAAGCATTCTTCGGTGTATCCACATTTCGAATGCTTCTAACCGATTCATCACGTATACTTTCAGAGTCCATGTTTCACTTCAGTATAATAGAGCTGACCATATTTAAGCTTTTATCATTCTTTGTCGAAGGTTAAGATTCAAATTAAGATCACAGAAGAAGGGTCTCATCTTATTAAATGCAGCACGAGCAACTTCTATCCTGCATTTTACCTTTGTATCTGGGTCGAGTGTATTTGTTATGATACTGCCGAAGTACCTATTTAAATTGGTCAACCATGTCGATATTTACTCCTTTTAGTCGCAAAGATGATCCAGAATAATCGAGTCTTCCAAACGACATCCACTTGGTTTTAGCAACATTTATTGTCAGACCCAACTCTTCTTCAGCCGTGTCAATCTTATTTAGGAGTTCTTGGAGATCAGTTATACTTTCAGCCAATATGACTGTATCGTCAGCATATCTGATATTATTTATAATGACTCAATTGATCTTCGCTCCAATACTAGAGTTCTTTGGAACATTTTGTTGGAGTACAGGTTAAACAATAGAGGTGACAGAATACAACCTTGTCGAACTCCTCTTTGTATAGCTATAGCCTCTGTATTTCCGCTTCCATATCTGATCCTTGCCGTTTGACACCAGGAGAGGTTTCTTATAAAGTTAAGGTCTTTGGAGTCAATATAACAGTCTTTGAGCATCTCCATGAGTGTCGTGTGCCTTACCCTGTCAAATGCCTTTTCGTAATCGATGAAGCATGCAAACACCTCTTTGCGTTGATCTCGACACTTCTATAGCAGTACATTGACTGCCAATAAAGCTTCCCTGGTACCGAATGCATTTCGGAACCCAAATTGTGTGTCATCTAGATCTTGCTCGCTTTTATTTCTTATTCTGGCATGTATAATATAACCAGTAATACACACATAAAATTAGACAATGCATATTTTTTTTCGATAATTTTATTTTATACTTACTTTACTTTTCGTATGGCTCGGTGTTGATGAATCTTAACCCATGTGGGCTGCGTCGTGTCCTCTACAGTCTTGGCTCTAGTGTCGAGTTTTATTTTATAAACTCTTGGAAACTGTGAACTACATATAGGTAATATATATTATCTCGTATATTACCTATATATATGTTACTCGGAGACGTGGTTGTCCGAGGAAAAAATGGCAAGATCTTAATCAAATCCTACAGGATGTTCACAGGTTGAGCACATTAAACGGGAGAGCATGCCTGGTGACAGTGACAGAAGCGAAAGATGTATGCAATGATAGAGGGAAGTGGCGCTCTACCCTTTCTGCCTACTCTGCGAGGGAAGCGGCGTGATGGCATGAATTTATGATTGTAGAAAGCTTATGAAATAGACTTAGAGAGGGTCTAGTTTTTGTTGGGGACTCCATCCCACTTGTAATATCTATTCATAATATGTAAACAAAACAATAGAAATCAAACATTCCATTGTGTTGTGCTGTGTTGTGTCAAGCAGGTATTAGGAACGATTCTACAGCAGTTCAGAATATGACTGAAATTTTCCTGTTAATTCTATGTTGTATTCAAAGTGTGGACTCCAATATTATTATTTTGTTAAATAAATGAGATGTGTACCAAGTAATAATGATTCTATTCTTCTCAAGGCCATCCACTCGTTTGCGAGTGATTTAGCCAAGTAATAATGATAATAACAATTTTCAATCATACCTACCCAACGTAAGTTGAGTGTGAGAAATATTGCGAGAGGTGGTAGACATTGGAGGTAATAATAAAAATATAAAAAAAATGAAAAAGTATTATTTATTCCTAAATTAACAATGACTACAAGTAATTACATACAGGTATACATTAAATATGAGTTCGTCGGTAGTCTGGAGGAAAAGTCTCGGCCTCATACACAAAAAGTGCGCGGTGCGATCCTAGGTGCCGACAAACTCCCTTTTCAAGACACAATCTTATTATTATTATTATATTTTATGTACGAACAGTAGTCTTGAAAACAACTTTTTAGTCTTGAGAAAGACTGTTGGCTTCTGCCCGACCTGATGTCAGCTGGGACGTTGGTAGGTTTCGGCGCCGCAGGTTTCTTGTGATGTTTATCGATGTTATTTTTACAATTAACCATTGTGGGTTGCCAAATTATTAGGGACAATATAAAAATTTGATAGTTTCCAGTTTTGCTGAATAATTTGAGCAAAAAATATCAACTTTAATAAGGTTTTTTTTATTTATTTTTACTGCTGGTGTCACTATTATCAATTTAGACATGTTAAAATACTGCTACTCTATGTCATTTACGAAAAAAGATAGATTAATTCTTATTCGGTTGTTGCTTGCTAAAAACATGTTAAAAACAACTCATTTTTGAAGGCATATAAAACATTTTCAAAATGATTTACTTGATGTTTTTTTGTGAGTGAATAATTAAAAAGTAAGTAATGTTTCTCGTTTAGTCAATACAAGATATATTTATTAGTGGATTTAAATTTTTTGAACATTGCATGGGATAATAACCTCAAATTTATCTCGATTTTGCATGGGCAAGACTTCAGACACGTTTCCAAGAAAATGCATAGAAATGCAAACTTGTAATTATACCTACTCTACACATTGCCAGAGACATATAGCAGATCTAAAAGAAATTAAAAAGTCAGAAGTCACTAGAATCAAAATAAAAATGGCTCAAAATGCTCAAAACTCAAATGGCTGTACCGATAGGAAAATCAGGGATATATGCTTCCAAAAAGGGAAAATGAGTATGACCTGTCTGACTGCGATGATTAAGGATGAGAAATCTGCAGTTTTCCATAAGACAGTCAGAAGACAGTTGGCCGAAGAAACCTTGATTGGTTGTAGGCCAATCAAAAAATCACGCCTTATCAAAACAAAGAAGAACAAACGGCTGCAATGGTCCAATCAACACAGGAACATGAAAATTGCAGATTGGAATCGAATAAACACTACTTTCTTAGTACTGTTAAGTTCGAGAAAACCACATTTTTGAGGTTTTCGTAATATTTTACTAGTGTGCTTCTTCGACGACAATTTTCCAGATTTTGGTCGAAAAAACTTGATTTGCTTGACGACGTCCTGGGGAGCAGGTTCCACCCTGACTGTCTTGTAGAAAGTATCAAATCAATGGTTAGTGTCATGGCATGGTTTGTTATCTCAGCAAAGAGCATGGGATACCTTTACATCGTGAAAGGGACGATGAGACAGGATCAGTATATGCGAGTACTAGAAACTCAATTGCTTCTACAACTTGAAGAATGGTTCGGTGGTCACGATGAAAAAGCCTTTATATGGGTCAGGCCGTAGATTTTGCCATTTTTTTTCATATCTCATGTCTCCTTAAGATATTTTATTTCTTGTGGTATATAAAGATTTTTTAATTATTGAATATTAAAACATATTGTATAAACAAACCACACAATATAAATTCGCATCGATTTTGTTAATATTCAAGTGGAAAAATATTTTATTTGTGTCAAAAAAAAAAACACATTTTTCCCCAAATAATCGCGTGTCTTCTGTACTGCCTAAGACAGATTTACATGATATTTTGATGTTGTCATTATGCCAACAATCATAACAATAACTTTTCCAAAACTATCATAAAATTGGTTAATTCTTTATATATTTTTATATGAAAATAATAGCTTATTTCATTATATAATTTATAGATTTTTGTTGATGCACCGGATTATGATTTTATGTTACTTTTTTTATGTAACGGAATTTGACAGCTTGTATTTGCATAAAATTATGTGGTAGAATATTTTTTATCTAGTGATAGCACTAAAGAAAACTGTCATGTGGTGGTCCATGCATCAGCCGCTATTTTGTTAGAGTAATCTTATTGTTTGTCGGTGCGGTTTGGCACCGTCACATTGTTACTGAGATTGATTTTGAAGATATCATCGTAAGTAAGACACAATTTTATCAAAATTATATTGCAAATTATAGTTAAAGATAAAAGTAATCATGTGATGGTAATTTTAGCTAGAAATACATGTGTTTTCATTGATTAAAGACCAAAATATTGAGTTTATGTAACGCTTATGTAACACGTTAGACAAAAATTAATGTGAAGTTACATAAAATAATCACTAAAGTTCAGTCTACATCGAACACTTTCATTAACACATAGCTATCCTAATACAGATATAACGGGACAGCAAAAAGTTGTAGAAAATAGCTACGTATTCGTAAAATTTAATTCGAAAAAGAGAGCTATGCATTATATTGGGCCGGTTACAGAAATTAATGAGAATAATAGTTACATCACATTGAAGGACCCACCGTCCACTGGGGACTTCCATTTATCCGAAATACTACACTTAACAAATCTTGTCCACACCGAAGGTGCCATAGTGGGCAGCCTGAAGGGCTGGCCGGCCAAAATACCCCCGTGTGTGGAATCTTTTTACTACATTCCTTCGATGTCTCTCTATAGCCGAGAGAAGCAAACATATTAATAAAACACATATCTTTACAAAATAAATTAAATAAACAAGTTTTCTTAACCTAGGTTACAAAAGTAAAAAAAAATATAAAAAATAAAAGTACGAAACTATTTACAAAATTGCATATATTTTGGACCAAAGGCTGAGTTGAGGTGTCCAGAGATTTTTTCTAGGTTTTCAGGCCGGCAAACCCGAGGGTCGCCGTTACCGGAGCTTTTGCAGAGACGCTTCCCTCCCCAAGGGACATCCCAACCAGACCTAATACTCTCCACCAAGGGAGACAGGACAAAACAAAGACGAAAAAAAAAACGAGTTCACCCGCGACAGCCACAACCTCACAAGGTAAAATCAACCATCAAGCTCGTTATAGTTACAAGGTAAAGTTTTTACGCAATAAATGCAAAGGAAGATTTTCTTGGCGTAATACTGACGTTTCTTCAATAGTAGGTATAATATGATCGCCATATTGAAAGAATTTTACCAGGTCAATTATCAAAAAGAAGATGGATCAAGGCGTTCAACATATCGAAAATAAAATTTATTACATTTAATGTCAAAATTGAATAAATTAAAAAAAAATGGTAACAGCCTAATAATATCACTAATCTCTCTAGCCGTGATCAGTCTAAATATTGTAATATTTACATAGTAGCTGTAGCTTACTATGTATCCGTAACTACAATAATAACATAAAAAATTATAAACATGCATTACTGATTTTAATCACGTATTGTTCTATTTTTCTACCTGTGAATTTAACTTATGAGAACTTAGCTACACAATTTTATGTAACTTTTTTTGTGTAACATTTATGTTATCGTTACATATATTCTATGTAACACTTTATGTCACTAAGTGGCAAAATTCACGGCCTGACCCACATACAATTCAGCACCGTATCATAAAGGCAAGAGTATCACTGCATTCCTGGAAGAAAAAAACATAACTATTTTGCCCTGGCTGGGCAAATCACCTGACATGAACCCTACAGAAAATATGTGGGAACACCTTAAATGGGACTTGCCAAGGAAGTGGTCACAACCAAGCGCCAGCTTGTTGAAACTCTAATCAAATAATGCCATCACAATGCGAAGCTTCAACAGAATGCAAAATTCTGCAAAGACAGCATGCCTTGACGTATAGAAGCTCTAATTACAACAAAAAGTGGCATCGCAAAATACTAGGATTAATTCGATTAGACGGCAGTTATTGTATTAAATATTTTTTTACATAAAATATAAATAGTTTTAATCATGTGACTTGTTTTTTTTATGATCTCAACAGTTTACACTTTTAAATAAAAAAACACCTGCGTGGGGTACAACCAAATATTTGATCAAAAACTTCAATCAAACTGGAAAATACTAGAAATTTTGTACTGTCCTTAATAATTTGGCCACTCACTGTATGTATGGACAATTTGTAAAGCGCCGTTTACTCAAAACATGACCTCAAGGGCGCCTTATACTGAGTCCATCACCCGAAACTAAGACTGAATCTTGCATTATGGGTACCTACTAGTGATGTAACGAATATTCGCATTCGCATTCGCGAATATTCGCATATTTCAAAGTATTCGCATTCGCATTCGCAAAAAAATATGCGAATGTTTTGCGAATATTATTTTAGTAATAAAGTATCTGGTCTGTTCCGTGTTGGCCGCATTTGTTGTATTGTTTCATGTGTTCGTTTGCTTGATGATGTTATTATTATTGGGAGAAGTATGCATTTGTGGAGATTTAATTTATATGTTTGTTTTAAGTATTGTACAACTGCTATGAGTATAGGGCCCTACAATAATTTTATATTCTATTTAGGGAATATTTATATCATACTACAAGGTGAACCACACTAAAGTATTCTCTCAGAATTTTCAGGACTTGAAGTCTAAGATCGAGGAGTTTAGAGCAAACTTATTTGCAAATAATTATGATATGATTGTTCTGACGGAAACTTGGCTAAATTGTGGGATATTTGATAGCGAACTTTTTCAAAACGAATACCTATACAGTTTACCGGAAGGATAGGGATTTCATGTTGAGTGGTAAAAGGGATGAAGGTGGGGTCTTAATTGCTGTAAATCGGACACTAAGATGTTCACCCACTCTTGTTTGGAATGATATTGTTGAAAGTTTTTTTACCAGTATTCGTTTTTCATCGGTAACACATAGTTCCATGGAAAAATGCTCATCGCTACTAGGTGTAGTATACAGTATATACCGCCTTCCACATCCTTAGATACTTAAAACATCTTTTTAAAAGTATATCTGAACGTTTAATCAGCTATTACGACAAAACGGATATTTGTCTTATTGGAGATTTCAATATCCCAACAATCCAATGGAAAAAAGACCCCGATGTTGAATCAATCTTTGTTCCGTATTCTTATTCGGGTCCTGTTGCGCTGTATTTGATAGAATCTATATCTTTTCTCAATATGTTTCAGTCTAACGGAGTTTATAACAGCAATCAAATTAACTTGGATTTAGTTCTTTCAACTATTCCGTGTTCTGTTACCAGATGTGACTCTCCACTGGTTGGTAAGGATTTACACTATCCTTCACTGTTGATAGATTATGAGTTTGAAATTGCTGAGGATTTGTCTCCAAATATGATCCAGAAATTGATATACTTTAAGTCAAACTTTTCGGAAATAAATTTTGAACTACAAAGTGTTGATTGGGTCAGCGTTTTGGGAAACGGACCGGTGAATGAGATGGTTGAATCTTTTTATGGTTATGTTTTGCCAATAATTGAGAAGCATACACCTATGAAGAGGATGGCACCTAATAATTTTCCCAAATGGTTCTCTAATAGAACTGTGTTGTGAGAAAGTCCAAGGCTTGGCGTAATTGGAAGATGAACCGTAATGATTCTGACTACGATTTATTTTTTCAACTAAGAGCTCAGTTGAAGTTGTCGCAGAATCACGATTATAGGTATTTTATTAATAACACTGAGAAGTCACTTAAGGGCAATGTCAAGTCTTTCTTTTCGTTCGTGAATTCCCTTAAAGAATCTAGAAGCTATCCAAGGGTAACGGGTGACGGTGACCAGACTTCGAGCGATCCAGAGGGAATTGCGAACTTGTTTTCGTCGTTTTTTGGTTCTGTATTTTCACTGAATAATTTACATGATTCTAATACTGAAGAATCGGAAAATATTTTAACTAACTCATGTTTATCCACGGTTAATATCTTGAAATCTTATATTCATAAACGTTTATTAGGTATAGATGAAACAAAAGGAGTTGGCCCTGATGGTATAGCACCAATAATATAAAAGATGTGTGTAAGTCATTTAACCAAACCATTGTATCTGATATTTATTAGGAGTTTACAAGAAGGGTGCTTTCCATGCAAATGGAAGATGGCTAATATTACTCCTTTGCATAAATCTGGCAGCAAATCGGACGTTCGTAACTACAGACCAATTTCAATTCACCTATTTCAAAAATATTTGAGGGTATTGTTCGTGAAGAAATGACTTTTTTCCTGAAGCCGTATCTTCTTGTAGAGCAGCATGGATTCATGAGTGGAAGATCGACAGTAACAAATCTGTTTTTTTTTTTCTCAGCTATGGACAATCGTATACAGTTGGATGCCATTTATATCGGCTTTCAAAAGGCATTTGATAAAGTAGAACATCGACTTTTGATTAAGAAGTTAGAATTTCATGGAATTCATGGGAATCTTCTAAGGTGGATTGACTCATTTATTTCTGATAGATTGATGACAGTTAAACTTAACGGTTACTCATCTGACAGTGTCAGTGTTACATCTGGTGTCCCTCAGGGGTCTATTTTGGGTCCTTTACTTTTCACGATATTCATAAACGACATAAAAAAGTGCTTTAAACACTCAGAACTTCTATTATTTGCGGACGATTTAAAAATATACTGTCAAATTCAATTATTGTTTGATTGTGAAATGGTTAACGAGGACTTGGGAAGACTACACGAGTACTGTAACAGAAATAACTTGCACTTGAATCTAGAGAAGTGTAATCTGATTTCTTTTACCAAAAATAGAAACAAAATTCGATAAATTTACAATATCTATAATCATGATTTAAAAGAAGTACATAAGGTTAGAGATTTAGGTGTGGTGTTTGACTCTGAACTTCACTTTGATGATCACGTGAACAAAATTATGGAAGAGAGCAATAAAATACTGAGATTTATTCTGAGATCTACAAAGTCATTTAGGTTATATGAATCGTATTTGTACTTGTACTTATCGTTGATTCGCTCCAAGCTGGAGTACTGTTCCTCTGTATGGAATCCACATTTTAAAAAAATATGTCGATCAAGTTGAGAGAACTCAGTCTAAATTCAATGGTTTGGTTAGGAAGAGATTGCATTATCCTGTATTTATTAAAGATTTGCCTAAATTGGAATAAAGAAGAGTTTTGCTGGATGCATGCAACCTGAGAAAAATATGCTTGTCCGAATACGATGTGCCTAATATTTTAGATAGGATTAACTTTAGAATGCTTCCTTTAACAAGATCTTGTTTTCCGTTCTACATTTAAAAAAAAAACAAAAACGAAGACTCAAGAAACCCTGTTTATAGAATTTTAAAGTGCCAATTACGTCAGGTTTGTGAGAAAGGAGAGTTGAGAGTAGAATAAGATGAAATGAATATAAAAAAAAATGTATATGTTTGATAAAATGTGAAGTGTTTGGGATAGTATTTATTTTTAGTCTGTTTTTTAAATTTTTGATTTTTCTTTTTTTAGAGTTTTTTTTTGTATTGTTATTGCATACATCAGTGAAGTGTGAATGTGTTTGTGCGCATGAATATATTATGTGTGCGAAATTGGGTGAGTGGATGTATTGTGAATTAACGTATTGTGTGTAAGATTTTCTATAATTGTTTTGTGTGTTATTGCTGAAGTTTGCACTGTTTCGATGTAAGACTATTGGAATGTTTTTGTCGCTTACATGTTTATATTTATATGTGTTTCATCTGTTGTGTACCATGTAAATGAAGAAAAAAATCAGTAATTCGGTGAAAGTACCGGATACTTACCCGGTACATTCTGGAAAAAGGTACTGCAAAAAAATATTCTTTAAGAAAACCGAGAAGTTTTGAAATATTTCAAATTCCTATACCATTTTGAAGTCAATATTCGCTATTCGCATTCGCATTCGCGAATGTCGGCAACAAATATTCGCATTCGCATTCGCATTCGCGAATATCCAAAATCACACATTCGTTACATCACTAGTACCTACTAACACAACGATACACATAATTATCTAATACACTTAACACATATACATGTAACACCCAGACCCAGGAGAATTAAAAAAAGTTCATTCTTCATTTTGTCCCGGTCGGGAATCAAATTCGGACCTCGTGACACAAAAGCAAGAGCGTTACTTCTACGCCACACCGGCTGGATAAATTCAACCGTTAATTCCCACCAAGTCTTAACTTTAACAATAGAGACAATTAGCTTACAGTTATGTTTTTTCTACAAACTAGTTTACATAGACTAATATAAAAGATTTCAGATTATTTACTTCACATCTTTCCTACTACGTCCTTTATTCGGCCCAAGTTCAGAGTTGAAAATTACATGTAAATAATAAAACACCTTAATAACAATATTATACTGCCTTAATAACAATATATGATATAGACTAAACAACTGGACCTGCTTAACCTTTTCAAACAAACATTACACACAGAAATTTCATCACCACTATTTATGCCTTGCTTACGTACTCTAAGAGTTTTCTACACTATGAATCCTTTTATGTGTCTTCAAAGTACCACACCGACATTACTTAGTCATACAAATATTACACTCCAAAGGTTTTTCACAACTGTGAATCCTTTTATGTGTCTCCAAAGTACTAGAATAACTAAATTTTTTCATACAAATATTGCACTCAAAAGGTTTTTCACCGCTGTGAATCCTTTTATACGTCTTTAAAGAGCCAGACTCATTTAATTTTTTCAAACCTAAATTCCACTCAAAAGGTTTATCACCACTGTGAATCCTTTTATGTGTTTTTAAAGCACTAGAATGATTAAATTTTTTCATACAAATATTACACTCAAAAGGTTTTTCACCACTGTGAATCCTTTTGTGTGTCTCCAAAGTACCAGATTGATTAAATTTTTTCATACAAATATTACACTCAAAAGGTTTTTCACAACTGTGAATCCTTTTATGTGTTTTCAAAGCACTAGACCGATTAAATTTTTTCGTACAAATATTACACTCAAAAGGTTTTTCACCACTGTGAATCCTTTTATGTGTTTGTAAAGCACTAGACTGATAAAAAAAATTCATACAAATAGTACACTCAAAAGGTTTTTCACCACTGTGAATCCTTTTATGTGTCTGCAAATCACTAGAACTAATTTTTTTCATGCAAATATTGCCATCAAAAGGTTTTTCACGACTGTGAATCCTTTTGTGTGCCTGCAAATTACTAGAAAATCTAAATTTTTTCATACAAATATTACACTCAAAAGGTTGTACACCACTGTGAATCCTTTTGTGTGTCTGCAAATAACTAGACTCGTTAAATTTTTTCATACAAATATTACACTCAAAAGGTTTTTCACCACTGTGAATCTTTTTGTGTGTTTGCAACGTACTGGAAATACTAAATTTTTTCATACAAATATTACACTCAAAAGGTTGTTCACCACTGTGAATCCTTTTATGTGTCTCCAAAGAACTAGAATAACCAAATTTTTTCATGCAAATATTGCACTCAAAAGGTTTTTCACCACTATGAATCCTTTTGTGTGTTTGCAACTTACTGGAAAAACTAAATTGTTTCATACAAATATTACACTCAAAAGGTTTTTCACCACTGTGAATCCTTTTGTGTGCCTGCAAATTACTAGAAAATCTAAATTTTTTCATACAAATATTACACTCAAAAGGTTTTTCACCACTGTGAATCCTTTTATGTGTCTGCAAAGTACTAGAAGAACTAAATTTTTTCATACAAATATTACACTCAAAAGGTTTTTCACCACTGTGAATCCTTTTGTGTGTTTGCAACGTACTGGAAATACTAAATTTTTTCATACAAATATTACACTCAAAAGGTTGTTCACCACTGTGAATCCTTTTATGTGTCTGCAAAGCACTAGAAGAACTAAATTTTTTCATACAAATATTACACTCAAAAGGTTTTTCACCACTGTGAATCCTTTTATGTGTCTCCAAATTACTAGAAAAACTAAATTGTTTCATACAAATATTACACTCAAAAGGTTTTTCACCACTGTGAATCCTTTTATGTTTCTGCAAATTACTAGAAGAACTAAACTTTTTCAAACAAATATTACACACAAAAGGTTTTTCACCACTGTGAATCCTTTTATGTGTCTGCAAAGTACTAGAAGAACTAATTTTTTTCATACAAATATTACACTCAAAAGGTTTTTCACCACTGTGAATCCTTTTATGTGTCTCCAAAGTATGAGAATAACCAAATTTTTTCATGCAAATATTGCACTCAAAAGGTTTTTCACCACTGTGAATCCTTTTATGTGTCTGCAACGTACTGGAAATACTAAATTTTTTCATACAAATATTACACTCAAAAGGTTGTTCACCACTGTGAATCCTTTTATGTGTCTCCAAAGTACTAGAATAACCAAATTTTTTCATGCAAATATTGCACTCAAAAGGTTTTTCACCACTATGAATCCTTTTGTGTGTTTGCAACTTACTAGAACAACTAAAGTTTTTCATACAAATATTACACTCAAAAGGTTTTTCACCACTGTGAATCCTTTTATGTGTCTGCAAAGTACTAGAAGAACTAAATTTTTTCATACAAATATTACACTCAAAAGGTTTTTCACCACTGTGAATCCTTTTATGTGTCTCCAAAGTATGAGAATAACCAAATTTTTTCATGCAAATATTGCACTCAAAAGGTTTTTCACCACTGTGAATCCTTTTATGTGTCTGCAACTTACTGGAAAAACTAATTTTTTTCATACAAATATTACACTTAAAAGGTTTTTCACCACGGTGAATCCTATTATGTGTCTGCAAACTACTAGAACAATCAATTTTTTTCTTAGAAATATTACACTTAAAAGGCTTCACATATTTCTTTCCATCATTACTAGTCACACTACGAACATTTCTGCGTCTCGTCTCCTTTACGTGAGTTTGATTACTTGAACCTGGTACATACTCTGTAATCGTTGAAAACGTACTGGCTACTGTCACATTGTTAGCTCTCTCGCACTCAACTTTTATATCAGGTACATATATATCAATATCATCCAACGGATCTGCATATCCAATGTCACATCTTTCTTCCTCCACAGGTTCACGTTTCACTTTGATGTTCGCCAAAAAGGTTTCGATTTCAACATCTTCCGTGACACATATTAGCATGTCACACAAGACGCACTCATCCTGTTGGCAGTCTGCAATGTTGTGTTCATCAGCACTGGTTCCTTCCATTACGTCTTGTGATTTGAAGCTGAGTCACAATATCAAGTTTAATTCAAATGTATCCAGATGTAGTCAAAAGGAGATTTGTGTTTAATTAGTACAGGATGCAAAATGTCACCTTGTTCTTTTGGACCGACAATCTAGTGCAAGATTTTAAAATGCAAAATGTTCTCAGTTCCAAAATTGTACAATCGGGACGTTAGTAGTTCTTAGAAATTCATAGACTTATTATTAGAGTAGATATTATTAAATTATTTTTACGGAGCTTGGTAGCAGAATATCGATACATCACGTCACACTATTATAAAGTTGATTTCTGACTACGACCCGCTACCAGGGTTGCCAGATTGTGTTGCCAAAATTACATGACCACACTAAAGATATTGGCCTGCGTACTAAAACCATTTCCGGTTGCGAAAGATCGCAAGTGGTGCGGTGAAGTTTTGGTGCTTGACGGTTACTTTATGGTGCTGTAGTTTCAATTAGTTTATCTACTGTTTGTAGAATTTATACTTAATGAATCTACCTTATTTCGATCTTACCAGGTTATAGAGTGATCGTTTTTGTTTGGTGAACGTTAAAATTTATTTTATATGTAAAAACAAGTGTATTTAACATGAAAAAAGTGTTTGACGCTTCTCCGTATGAAATAATGGCGTGATTGTGTGTTACATTTTATAGGTTGCGCGCATGTGATTTATGTACCTAATTAATGGGACAGCAAAGTGTAAAACTGACTATTATACTAATTCCGTGTTTTAAAAATGTCTGAAAGTAGTATTCGCAAGTTTACAGAGAGCTATCACAATCTTAAAGAATCTCACTTAAACCTTTTGAAATGTTCTTCGAAAGTGAGAGTTGATTATATAAATGTATTATGGTGAAAATATTTAGTAATCTTGGATTTTCATACTTCATTGTGTACTTTCATTTTGAATTTCAGCATCAAGGATATTGTTAATGACTCAAGATTCGTTTATTAACATGACATAACCTATATAAACAATCTGATGATGGCTTAGTCAAATAAAAAAATTTAACTGTTAGTAGTACACTGCGATAATAATTGAGACTACTGAAATATCCCTAGCCAATAACTTCAAATACTCCAGATGATCTCCTCCAAGAAGAGCCATCAACTTATACATGAAATAAAATAATCATCAATTTACATATGGCACAAAGTATAACTTGCTTGATTGTTATTTTCAATAAACATATTTACCATCACATGACTTCTCTTTTTTATTGAACCCAACATTTACAAAAATCACATTGTAAGGAATAAGAATCAAATATAACTATTTTGAATTCTGATATATCATTAATATTTCAATAGTTCATTTTAGGATTATGGAAAAACTATTGAATGCTGGATGTCGCAAGTTCAAAACTTATCTTGATTATTTCTATTTTAAATCATATTTTTGGTTATGAAAAGAGCCAAGGTATTTTTTTTACTACCCAATAAGAACTTTAAAATATAAGGCAATTTGTTTTAACAAAGATTTACAAAGAAGTAGTTCTGTCTTCAGGTTTTTCTCGCTTTATCTTGGTTGGTATGATTCATATATAATATATTAATAAAATATAGGCATGCTGCTTAGAATCATATTTTAAAATAATTTACTCTACTAGAGGAGTGAATAATTTAAAAATTACGGTACTAGGGACAGATTTGAACTACAAAATGCCACTTCCGGTTTAAGTACATTAATACACCGCACTACTCTCGTAAGTAGGTATTTCAGTATGCAGGCCATTTATCTAGTGTGGCCATGCCTGTGCAGGTACATTGAAAACTTGAATCGCAAAATTTGGACGAGATGTGAAATTATCTCATTGCCGTGATGTCGTTAATTAAGTCATTATTTTCCATATAGGTATACCCATCTATTTTGTTTTATGAGAATTTTTATGCCTGCGGAAGTCTTAGAAGGGTTTTATTTATTATTATTTGCTCGAGTCTTTTACATGTAGACGATTTACATACATAATTTATATAAGTTAAGCAAATGTATAATGGATTAAGACACAGCAAATTAAATTAAAAGTTAATAAAAAAGTAGAAAAATAACAATGAAATTCTCAGAAATAATAGGTAATTATTGATATTAAGAAACAATATACTGAGCATGTGAACTGCGCTTTGTAAATGTCATGCATAACGACGTGTCTATGGTTTATAAGCAAAGATTTTGGTTTATGCCGCTATGATGTACTCTATGTTACCTAGTATTCACAGCAGTTTTGAAATTTTCGACGCCAGGATCCTCTAGAACGCGAATTTGTAAATCTGATATGAAGAAATCGATCAAAAAATGTATGGTCGATACGAAATCAATGAAATACTGCATTATAAGGCTTTTAAATTTAGAGGAAGGAAAAATAAAATACGACTGAGTGGAACAGAATAATAAACTTAATCTGTCGAACAAGTAGCCAGTGGACAAGTGATGAGCATGTAGTCTGTTCTCTTCGTGTTAATAAAAAATAAATAAACATTCAGGATTCTTTCGTTGTTCCGTGGAGCACTTGGCAAAGAAGTGGTCTCCAACTCTTCCATAAGTTTTAAGTTGTCCGATAAAATAAAGACACTTGAAATTTTGAATTCCTAGTACTTACATATCTTAATATTTTGTTGGCACTGAATGGACGGCTTGCATGTTTATTACATGCGGCTGGTATTCTGGATCAGAGATGTTGCGAATATTCGCATCCGCATCCGCAAATGCGGAGCTTCTGCATGTATTTGGAACAGGGATGTTGCGGATGTCGATTTTTACACATCCGCGGATGTGAATGCGGATGCGGATTTTTGAAGGCTCACATCCGCGGATGCGGATTCGAATGCGGATGCGGATGTTTAAGATGTTATAGAAAAAAAAGTAGGAACTATCTTAGTTAGTAGGCCCCACTGTCAAATATGTGACAACATTTTTGCTACAATAATATTATGGATTTTTTGTCGAAATATTTTTCTTCTTCTTTGTTATTTGCAAAAATAAAATAAAACCGGCAAAAATAAAAACGCGTCGGATCTTGTCACCATTATTTTCGTTCCCATTGGTTAATGTCAAGTGCAAACGACACGCGCATTTCGCCGGCCCCGCCTCATTTCTTTCTTGTCGCAAATTGTCTTACATCCGCATCCGCATGATCATCCGCATCGCTTATTGCGGATGCGGATGCAGATGTCCAAATACATGCGGAAGCTCCGCATTTGCGGATGCGGATGCGAATATTCGCAACATCCCTGATTTGGACATCTGCATCCGCATCCGCATCCGCAATAATCGATGCGGATGTTCATGCGGATGCGGATGTAAGACAATCTGCGACAAGAAAGAAATGGGGCGGGGCCGGCGAATGGCGCGTGCCGTTCGCACTTGACATTAACCAATGGGAACGAAAAAATTGGTGACAAGATCCGACGTGTTTTTATTTTTGCCGGCTTTATTTTTTTTTTTTTTTTTTTGCCGGTTTTTGGAAATATTTCGCCAAAAAACCATTATATTATTGTAGCAACAATTTCGTCATATATTTGACAGTGGGGCCTACCAACTAAGATAGTTCCTACTTTTTTTCTATAACATCTTAAACATCCGCATCCGCATCCGCATTCACATCCGCAACATCCCTGTTCTGGATACCCACTTGTGGGTTGGGGGATATACTGTGATGGTAGTACAATCAGGATAGGTGGCATGCCTCATCGTCGAATTGTAGATATAAATATTGTTGTATTATTGCCTAAGTTTATTGTTGTATGTTTCGCCAACATTTGCCTTCTCCATGACATTCGATAACTTATAGAAAATAGTGGAAGACTATTTATCTTTACCGCGGAATTCACGGATAAATTACCTAGATACAATCATGAAAAAATAAATAGATTGACGCTATAGATCTCCGAAGGCCTGTTTTTAGTGAAATTGTTTACTTATTATTTTAAATCGGAGACATTTTACAAATACGTTACGAATAGGGAATCCAATCCCGCAAAAGCGGGATCCCGTAAATGCGGGATCCCGCACCTTTTTTGCGGGATCAGAAATGCGGGATCCCGCACGCTTGCGGGACTGAAAAAAATATTTAAGAATGGGCTCAGACGACATTCTGATTATTTATTAAACCCAGCACAGCCTCAATGATAAGTTAGTTAACTACTTTGCCTTGGATCTCGTGACTTTTCTATAGAATTTGTATGGAAAATAATTAGAGTTTCCTAAATCTAGATGTGATCGCAGCAACAACCGATGGTGCAGCAGTCATGAAGAAAGTTGGGAGAGTTATTCTTTGCACATGGGTTGCAACTCGCTGTTCTTGAAGTTCTATGCAATCAGAGACAAGAAGAAGAAATAAAGTCAAGTTGAAGTAGGTACTCGAAAATAGACCGGATGGTGGGAGTGATAATGAAAATGATGACGAGCAAGTGACTTTTCGGTAGAGGAAGACATTCAAGAAGGAGATTTGCTACCACAATATAGGTAGATAAGTATTGTCAGATCAATAGATTTTTCAATGAAAATCATTATAACTTATTCCATTTTTTGTTTTTACTGTTTCAAAAAGTCAGGAAAATTGTCAAGCTTTTTAGTTCGAAATCTCCAGTAACAAATGATCTTCTGCAAATATATATTAAAGCAGAATTCTGCAAAGAATTACAGCTGATCCTAGATTGCCGAACGTGCTGGAACAGTCTCGCATCAATGTTATCGAGGTTCAACCAAGTCAAACAGTACATACTTAAAGCACTTATTGATCTTAAACTGACATCATCTTCATTTTCATTCACTGATGAAGAATTTATAACATTGAGTAATATTGAACGAACTTTAGAGCCAGTGAAGCTTGCTGTAAATGTCTTATGCCGCGAGGACGCAACATTAGTTTCTGCAGAAACCACATTGCGTTTCATGATAAGCAAACTGGATCGACAAAATACCAGGTTAAGCCAGGAACTTGAAGTGTCGCTATCTCGCCGGATAAAATAACGCCGCACATCAATGACTGTCGTGTTGCTGTGCTTAGAAAATCCTAACAAATATCTAGAAAAAGATTTAGGATCTACAAATGTGGTGGACGTTCCATTCTTTCATCCAAGCAAAGTTACATTTCGAACTGAAATGAAGTGTTCAATCGAGAGACTGTTGTCAGACACGCAGGTACAACCTGAAACTCAAAACCAACAAGTTGATGACAATGGCGATGAAGAAGACACGCCTTTATCGAATCTATCAAATGATAAGCCTTCGTCTATACTAGAAGATGAATTAGAGCACAGTCTCCGTACAGAATGGATAGTCAAGTAATATGAAGTCAACTCCACCTAATAGCATGGAAGCTGAACGTGCTTTTTCCGCCGCTGGCTCTTTATGCAACAAAATTTATGAAACTTTAGGTACTTATCATTTCTTCGAAAGTATTATCAGAAAAAAGCTATTTTTTATGCCTCTAAAAGTCGAAATTAATAAATCTGTTCAATTGTTTATACAAATTACAAATCTATAAGGTGAAATGTTGTATTATATCGTTCCTTGAATAAGAAGCTGATTATTTATACCTCTAAAACATCATTATTTCCACTTGTTAATTAGTAATATGAGTAATAAATCTGCATAATAATAAAAAATATTAAAATTTACTCGTCTTTATTTAATATATTTTTTTAAATAACTAAGTATCTACATGAAACAGTTTTTTTTATTAAAAAATCTCAATCCCGCAAATCCCGCGGGATCCGCGGGACTGATGACCTCAATCCCGCAGGCTTGCGGGATTGGATTCCCTAGTTACGAACATACTTCTAAAGGCATCGATCTACGTCAGCGATGCCCGAGGGCCGCATGCGGCCCTTGGTCGGTATATCTGCGGCCCGCCAGGGAATTATATAATATATATTTTTATTATTTTTTTATTTCATTTATAAATAAACAGTATACATTGATATTACAACAACAAAATAATATTACACATAGTAAAATGCTTCCTCCATAAGCAACCAAATGCTTGTGCGGAGTGTCGGATTTCAACTATAATATTAATACACATATAAGAATTAGCTAGAAATATTAAGGGGCCCCTTTAGCAAAAACGATAAAACATTCAATTTTCAACAAGTGTTAAATCACATAAAAAATGCTTATTATAAAATAGCTAAATTGGGTGCATATATTTTCACTTGTAATACTGTTATGTATTATGTAACAATTTTCATATTAGTCGGCGGATATACTCCCTGGCTCCTGCACGTACTTTGTTTCTATTTTCGCCCGTCCTCGATTGGCCTTTCAACATGGTCAATCGAGCCGTATTATTTTCTTTAAAATAAGTAATAATAATTGAACCAGTTAAAAAATTAATAGTTAATCGAGTGCTAAAATAAAACAAAATTTAAAAATGTAATTTAATAAAAATTTAAATGCAATTTTGCATAAATAAAATATAACACGTGCAAGAAGAAATTAAAGTTTTAAAATAATAAAATCAATTTTAAAATTAAAAATAATAAAATTAATTAAAAATTAATATTTAAAATAATATTAAAAATGCCACTCAACTTTCAATATAAGTGTTATAAAATTTAACATAATTTAATAAATCAATATTTAAAAGAATATTAAAAAATGCCACTCAATTTAAATATAAATTCATAATAATAAAATAATTGTGCTTATAAAAAATATGCACAATATAAAATTTAATATAATTAAAATTTTAAAAAGCGATATTAAAGAACGCCGCCCAATAAATATACATTAAAATATATTTATAAAAATAAATAAAAAGCGATGTGCAAAAATAGCACATAATAAAATACCATGTGGAAGAAACAGAACATGCAGAGTTGTGACAATATTCATATAAAACAAAATAAAACACAACACATCAAAGTGAAATGCCGTATAAGGGAAATCAGCTTGTCCAAATAACCTAGATGAAGGGAGAAACCTAGGTATATTTCAAAAGAAGATCGCATCTGGAATTTCTACACCCATTCAAGGACTGGCATATTGGAACGAGCTACTCATGCCCCCGCCATATTGATTCAGATCAGAAAGCGGAAAAGGAATGGCGCCATCTTTGTTTTGATAGCAGCCATTATTCAACCATGGATGAAGCACTCAGCACAGAGTCAACTCACTGAACGGAAGCCATGGAGTCAAATTAAATAATCACCTGTTTATGCTTCAAACTTCATCTATGGGAAGTAAATGTCAATATGACAGATGATCTAATATTATGAGATTAGTAATGTTTATGTTTGTTAAAATGATTTAAAATCTAATTTATTATTTAATTGCAATTCTGAGATGTATGGTATTTTATAACATCGCAAATAAATATGCACACACTATTGTAGATGTTGTGTTAAAAAGACAGGCTTCATGACCTGCAACAAAATTAAATTTCTTGCCACATAATGCAAGAATGTTACCCAAAGAGGTAAAAATAAAAAGAGGTCTTCATGTCCTCTAGCAATGAAAAAAGAGCCGAACGTATATTGAAATGGTTCGAGCTCGCCTATTTTCTCTTGATTGTAAATCAATCAAGAGAATAAAATAAATGGGGTCTTCAGGGCCTCGAAAAAAAATCTTGCTGTTGTTAGCATCGCTTGAGCAAAGATAGTTTGCTCTTGAATTGCGATCAACTCAAGTGCACCTTAAGGGTGAAAAAATAGAGCCGAACGTATATTGAAATGGTTCGAGCTTGTCAATTTTTCTTGATTGTTAATCAATCAAGAGAATAAAAAAATGGGGTCTTCATGGCCTCAAAAAAAAAAATCTTGTTGTTGAAAGCATCGCTTGAGCAGAAATTATTGCTCTTGAATTGCGATCAACGCAAGTAAAAAATCACCTTAAGGGTGAAGAAAATAAAGCCGGTTGTATATTGAAATGGGCCGAGCTTGCTAATTAATTCTTGATTGTTCAAGAAGAAAAAAAGGGTCTTTCATGGTCCGCAACAAAAATACTCTTGCCATAAAATGCATGAGCGTTACATTAGTAACAATACCTGTAAATATGCATTTAAAATTTGAAATTGTCTTGTACAATAAATATTGCATATAACAAAAATTACATTAAAAAATGAGATATTTATCTCTAGTAAGTACACAAAGGTGTCTTATAAAAAATATACTTATTGTATTGAATACAAGTTTAAAAATTGTTTGGGTAACATCAACCCAATAACATTATTGTTTATGTATACTTATATGTAACAGTAAAATTTATGCCTGCTTGTTATAGGCAGATCTGTATATTGGTACCTATCATAAGAAAAATAGGAAAACATGTCCAATAATACAGATAAAAAATTCATTATTTACCAATAAGGTAAAAAATTAAAACATGTTCAATAGGAAAAATCATTTATTTAAATTGTAAAATAATAATTTTGTTAAAATGTTCAAATATTTAGATCAGTTACCAGTAGGTATACAAATATAAAAAGAATTATAATTAAAATGTATTGAATTATATATGCGTCTAGGTATATCAAAAATGTAAACAAATGATTTACTTCATGTCCAAATTAGCAAATTTGATTTTCTTGTAAAATAATTTTGAAAAACTGTTGTGCAAAATAAAGGATTTCTAATAGGCAATGACACTTGAATGTCATACTTCATAGTGAAAAAAGGTATAGGTATACCAAATTTATCAATTAATAAAATGAATATTGTATATTATGTATGTCAATATAATACTATTGTGAATATTGTAATAAGAATATCAATATCATTATTCTTTATATACCTATTGCTTAAATTAATGTTTTCAAAAATAAAACAATTTAGGAAATAATTTTGTAATTAATCTCCTTAAATGAAAAGAACTTATTTTTCGTAATCACATTATGTAAAAACATAGTTACTTGAGTGTTCAATTGAACACACATAAATGGGCATGTAAAATGTATAAGTAAATACCTACTTATTTTATTGTAAAATGTACTCACAAACAAAAATTATATTTAAATGTAACAGCATTGTACAATGTTTAAAAAGGTAATTTAAAAGATTAAATACCTATATGCTCTTTACATATATTCATCTACAATAAATGTTTATTGTATACATGAAAACCTATAATAAATTGCAAAGCAAATTAATTGCGAAAACATATAGGCACTTACCTATTGTTTATAAAATTTGTATGTATTTCTATATATTATCAAAAAAATGTTTGCATAAAAAGATGTCTTTTATGTTGAAAAATATACTTTATATTCTTGCTTTGGTTGGAAGTACCTACCAGTAAAAATAATTAAATTCTTTTAGGTATATGTGAAATACCTATTTGGAGGTACTTATCAATTAAAATAATAACTTTTTGTTATCTGTGAAATATTATATTTGTAGCAGCTTACATTATAGGTCATAGGTCATAGGACAATACATCAATAAAAAAAAATCTTTAATACCTAATTGGAGGTAGGTACTTAATAATTAAATAATAACTTCTTGTTATTTATTAAATATTACACTTGTAACAGCCTATATTGTGATTGTATCTATTGGTAGAATTTCCTTTGATATTTGTTTGGTAGTAACTACCTATTAAAAAAATAACATTTGTTATTTGTGAAATGTTACACTTGTAACAATTTGCATTGCAGTTTTGTCTTTTAATAATATTTTCTTGCAGCAGCCAAATAAAATTCCTTTATGTAAATAAGGCAGAACTGTGATGTAAATATATAATAATATAAATATGTATTAAAAAGGCTCGTTAGGTATAGAGCAATAATTAGCAACAATGTTAATTAATATTTAAAATATAGGTAAAAATGTGTACCTATGTAAATTAAATTTGTAGGTTAATGAAAATACCTATATAATTACAAAAAATAATAACTTTATTGTTTAATAAGTTTATTGTTTATGGAACATAATTGTGAGTACTTAAGAAACATAACAAAACTTAATATTTATAGAATGTGAAAAATAATTCAATGTATAATGTAGTGAAATATTGTGTATCTGAATGTAAAATGATGAAGACATGATTTCCTAGGATGATACGAAGAGATGAGAAAAAATATAAAATTTAAAAAAAATACAGTCCACTGAAACATCAAGGCATCTCTTCGTGCGTCCTTGGGAATATGTTAAATCACATAAAAAATGCTTATTATAAAATAGCTAAATTGGGTGCATATATTTTCACTTGTAATACTGTTATGTATTATGTAACAATTTTCATATTAGTTGGCAAATATACTCCCTGGCTCCTGCACGTACTTTGTTTCTATTTTCGCCCGTCCTCGATTGGCCTTTCAACAACAAGTTTGGTACACAAACTCTCAAAACTTGTTGACCCTACGAACATTTTGATTTGATAAAATATGAAAACAAATACTAATTACCAATATCAAACTTTAACTTAAAAAAAACTCTATTTTAGCTTCATAGTATTCGTTCATAAAAAAGCATATTTCTAAAAATCAAATTCGGGGGTGTGTTTGGTACAGCAATGCACGAGAATCCTACAAATTTCCATATAATTATTTTAATATTGAGAATATTTAGATAGTTATTACAATTATAGAACAAAAAAAAAATTTTTTTGGTTTTTTTCATGGATATTGACCGAATTAAAATTTTTTTTTTTTTTGATAAATTTCTCATATTTTGAAACCAAAAATCACCACATGAACTTTATTTTTTGTATACTAAAAAAAGTTTGCTAAAATCTATAGTATTTATATGCTTGATAGGATGAATAAAAAAATATATATTTTACAAATAATTTGTATTTTGATATAA